>CAUYRH010164145.1:0-50665 GCA_963574655.1 Perodicticus potto | reverse complement strand
CCCTCTAGACCACGTCCCACTGTATGAAGTGGCTAGGTATTAACTTCCTCTCAGAGGTCAGCGCCCTCCACCCTCCTCCACCTGTCTCCACCCCTCTCCATTTCAACCCAAGTAGGACTCAGACTCCTTCCTGCCTTTGGGCCTTTGCACAAGCTTTTCCTCTTACTTAGATCTTCTAGCACCCTTTACTTCATTAGGGGTTTCTGTTTATGCTTCAAAACCCAACTTCAATGTCAGCTCCTTTGTGATCCTTTCTTTGACTCCCCCCAGAAAAAGTTAACCCTGGGTTTCCCCTGGATTTTTCACACATTTGTTAAGGAGCAGAACTCTGAATGCTGCGATGAGTCTGTGTCCAGTCTGTCTTACCACCTTGACTATTAGTGTCTCTGTGCCCCCTCCGTGTCTGGAATACACGGTCCATCCAGGAATGGGAGCAGGCTGTATCTCGCCATCTGATGCCAGTCCCTTACCCAATGACCATAGCAGGCCCTCACCTCACTGGGCCACAGCTGCCATCTTTAAAACTGTGAAGGACAACATGTCTCCCATTGCAGAGGCAATATTACCTTATTCTCTACTTTCTGAGCGCTACCACATGGTCTGTAACAGAGTGGGCACTCAGCGAACGCTCGTCTGAATGAGGGCGTGAGCGAGGGAGTGAATGAGGCCCCATTCTCCAGGTTCTCTGTCTGCCTCATGTCTTCTTTCCACTTAAAGACGCCTGGATCTTTCCTAACTCCACTTATGCAGGAGGTTAATTCAAGTGCTTTCCAGCTTAGCAAGCAATAAACAATTTGGTGTTGCAGTGAGTTATTCTGCCTGTCATATTTATGGATTGGAAGTGGGGGAGGGGTTGGGGCGTTATGAAGTTCAGTGTTACAGGGAATGTTACATGCCCTTTCTTAATTACTTTCCCTCTTTAATTAGATGTTGGGGGTGTACCTACCCCCAGGGGGGAACTAAAGCCACTGTAGAGAAGAAAGGTATCGGTGGCATCCTGCCATCTCATAGTACAGAGGCTGTCTGTGGGGGTCAGGGGAAATAGGGGAGGGGGCTACTCCTGCTCTAGAAGGGACTCTGAAAGTGGAGACCCCCTAGAGCATCCTTACTCATGGTCCTTCTCTCTAGGAGCCCTGTTTTCCACCTGATTCTCTCTTTTTACCTACTAGGAGCCATTCCAGCTTCCCACCTGCTGCGCACACCCTCTCCTTTCTGACACCTCCCAAAGGTCGCCAGATGAGCTCCTGCCTGTGACACACATGCCCCTTGGTGGTGGTACAACACAGGGACCCTGGAGGCCCAGTAGGTGATGAGCTCAAGGGTGAGGCTTCCTCCCCAGTGGAAGTCTATTATTATGCCTCCATCCTCAATGATTGGGGGCATCCAAACAAAATCATTAACACAATGCAGGCACAGTGCTAGGCACTTCCCCTCGACCTCAGTTGAGCCTCTTGGTGACTTTGGAAGACACTGCCTGTGATCCATGGTGGGTGACTGGCCAGAGCTACACAGCTAGAAAGCAATACCAGCAAGTGTTTGAGCCCCTTGAATCTTTCCCTGGCTCCACTGCAGCTTAAATAGAGTTTCTGCAAACTGATAGCGTGAGCTGCCACTTCCCAGAATGGACCAGAAGCCACAGGGGCAGCTAACACAGCTGCTCTGGCTGCATCAGGCATCAAGGGGAGGGGAGGGTTCCTCCAGGACCCAGTTGATGGGGACCCGGGGGGCCCACCATCCCTCACAACGCCGGCTGCCTGTGCCAAGTCTCTTCCTCTTCTCCCCACTGCCTGTGGGGAGACGAGCTCCAAACCCAGCCCATCTGCTGCATTTTCCTGAGACTCCCGAGACGATCCAATTCCGCACACCAGATGGGAAATAGCATGTACATTTCGGATGGTGATTAGTGTTTTTGTTTTTTTCCCCAAACGCTCGCGTTAATGGAGCTCCTTCCTGAAAGTAAATTGGAAAGACTTCAGTTTGATGGAGTCTAGTCGGCCTCCACCTCCCCCGTCACTCAAAGGCCAACATGGCTTTTCCAGGATCTGTGAGCTGGGACCTCGCTCCACCTCTGCCCCTCTGCCCAGGCCCACCATCTACACTGACACGCTCTGCAGAGCAAAGCAGGGCAGAGGACAGGCTTTCCAGGCTGCGAAAGGCCTCCTCGTCCAGGCTGGTCATTTATAAGACAGATAACCTCAGGTGAGAGGTCCCTCAGCTATGGGGACAGAGCCTCCTTGAAAACACCACTACACTCCCTTGAGCTCTGACCAAGAAAGAAAGTTAGGATTTGGTAGATAAATCAGAACTTTTCTCAGGATTATGACTTAGGAGAAAGTTCATGTACAATGCCAGATTCTTAAAGGCTAGAGCTTGTATCCTTCTATATATTTGGGCCAATGCACAGTGCATAGCAGGTGTCCATAGATGCTTGCTGACCAAATAGGGAATGAATAACAAGGCAGACCCAAGTATTTCTGTGCACACAGTTGCATACAATACTCATTTCCCAGCATATTTGTTAATTCACACATATACACACAACTACTTCTTCCCCAAATCAAGGAACAAAAATTAACAAAGTATATATTTTATATAATGCACATGCATATGCATAAATATACATAAAACATATTCATATAACATACGTATTACATAAAAGACACTTTGTAGTACTTTCAAATGTCTTGTCAGCCTCTATAATCCTGGGAAAGCCATTGTTAGTTCCGAGAGGCCTGACAATGCTGCCTGGGGTCTTGCGTGTACCAAGCATTACAGGGAAGATTGGGGTTCATTCCAAAAGACGTGGGAACCCGGCAAAAGGTTTGGAATGGGAAGTGAGATGATCCAGATTATGCTTTTAAAAATGGCTCTACTCTCCCTGAATCGGTAGACAGCTTACAGAGAGTCTGGAGGCTGGGAGACCAGCTAGGGAGGGCCTGAGGAGTAGAACAGCTTATGGTGGTAAGGGCCTGGCCTGGGAGGGGGTGAGAAGAGGAAAGGTGATATTTCCCAGGAAGCAGCCACAGGCCTCAGGAAGCTGAGAAGGTGGCAAATGCAATCACAGGCACAGTTGGGTCTGGAGGAAGAATTTGGGACCATTGGACCAGAGATGTACACAGATCTTCCACTGGAAATATGGCTTTCGAGCTTGGAAAAGAGGGCAGAGGTTAGAGTTCTAGATTTGGGATTTTGTCCCCATGGAGGAAGGAAGGCAACTATGGAGAAGAATGAGATGTCCTGTGAGAGTGTGGATTCAGGGGAGAAGAAGCCAAGAGCTGAGCCTGGCAGCCCAGTTACCCAGGGAGGGGAAGCAGTCAGGAGGAGGGCAGGCTGAGAATGGATTAGACATTGTGTGTGCACATTTGCTTGTATGTGTCACACGTCAATGTGCTCATTTCTGTGCATGGTCTTGCACACACTTATACAAGCACACATACACATACATGTATATACATACAATAAACACACACACACGATGGGTCCTTGGGGAAGGCTCTTTCACAAAAGACTTATAGGTCAAGGGAGGGAAAGAGGTCCCTTGTCCTCTGTCCCTGGGGGCTGAGCAGTGAACAGGGAGAGTGAGGAAGGTAGAGCTGCACTGCGAGGGTGGCTCCCCGCAGGCTCATGGCCAGCAACCTGACCTGACAGACTCTTCCCCAGGGCCCTACCATCTTCTGTCCCATGGCCTTCTCTACCTTGGCACCGAGGGGCTCATCATCCTACCACACCTTCTAGCACCTTTCTCCTTAGGACGCACAAAGCCTCCGTGTGCCCATAGCTGGGATCTTTCAGTATGGAGGCGACAGGCTGGTGAGCTGGGCGCCCCTCCACCCATCATGCAGGCGGCCAGAGCTGTGCTCATGCTTAGGAGGAGGGGGCTTTGATTTGAAATGGGCATTCTGCTGCCTCAGTCTTCCCAGGGCACCTGCACCTCGTGGTTTCACCCATTATGTGTCCAGGCCCTTGTGGCATAGAAGAACCAGCTTCCTGGCTGCCCGGTCCTCTTCTCAGAAAGCCCTCTCACACTTTCTCAGAGGTCTTCTACTCTAGGATAAATGAAGTAAATGTCCTTCAGCCTAGGCCCTGGGCAAACCGAGCTGCGGAGGAGTCAGCAAGACAAGGGGTGGTTAGATGCAAGAAGGTTTGGTGGGGGGACCCGTCCAGGTCCTCTGCTTGCTAGATAGACAGGACCCAGGATGAAGGGTCACATCCCTCTGCCCCCCCACCCCGCCTCTACCTTCAGGGCAATGTTTCAGGGAGACCAAGGGAAAAATTCTCAGAAACTCTTCACCTTAGTGTTTTCAGCCCTGGAAAGCCTGGCTAGGGATGCTTCTTCCACAATATGCCAGTTCTGTTTTTTTCCACAAGGAAGAGAAAGTTTAAGTTACTGGAGGGAATTTTCATGGTAAGAATATCTAGAATGTTCTCTCCTCTCTCAGACAATCTCAATCTCTAGCTTAGAATTTGACATGAACAGAAACGACTTAAATATCTCAGCAAGCATGCCCGTCTGTATGTGGGTAACCCGCCATTCTCACAATAATCCTAAAATCTCAGCAAGTATGCCTGTCTGTATGTGGGTAACCCGCCATTCTCACAATAATCCTAAAATCTCAGCGAGTATGCCCATCTGCATGTGGGTAACCTGCCATTCTCACAACAATCCCATGTAGGAGGGAGAAAATGTATGAGCTTCTGTTTTTGCAGGTGAGGAAACTGAGGCTCTGAGTTGAGTAAGTAGCACAAGACCAGCTTGTGTTCCGGCTGGAATCCATCAGACCTGGCTTACATCCTGGCTTTGTGTCTTAGTTGTATCATGTCTATTACTTGATCACCACTTCCTACTGTGTGGAATGGGGTTGTAATGCCTACTTGAGCATTTCTTGTACAGATGTGAGGAGATAAGGCACCATGTCAGGGGTACAGTAACACTCAGCATATCTTAGCTCTTAGCTGGGGCACACCCCAGGTCCCATCACTTTGAGACTGCAACTTCCCTCTGTAGCTCTCCAGCACCCTATGACACTGCTGATAGAATCAGGTATACCTGCCCAAATCAATCTGCCCCGCCCAGGTTCATGGCCCACCCAGGAAGAGTCAGACTCATGTCCCACCCAGGAAATAGGAATGCTACCAATTGCTGTCCTCCCTGACCCTTTAAATGCCCATCCGCCATAACCCATGTGCGGAATTCCGTTCTTGATTTCACCCCACCTGCATCCAGGTGGAAACAAAGACCACATGATTTCTACAGAATGGGGGTTCCGTTTTCCTTTGTTTTGCGCCTTGGAATAATTTTACTTCCTTGGATCCAGAACGTTTCAACCTCAGCCCCCAAACAGCTCCTTCCTGCCATCCTCACCCAGGAACCCAGCCCAGTGTGCCCGTGTGTACAGTTGTGTGTGCATGTGTGTGCGCCCCTGCTCAGTAATCTGGGCTACTGACACTCTGAGTTCTGCATGTTCATTTCGCTAATGGGAAATCACAGAGTGGCCCGGGAAGGGAGCGGCAAGGCTGTGCTGAGCCAGAGTCCATGGTGCCTTGAAGCCATTAGAGATAATGCCAGGCTCATGAATAGCAGATGAATGTCCTGCACAGACCAGCCACTTAGGCCAGCGCCTGTGCCCTCCCTTTTCATTAGGAGACCAATTCCCTTTCCCGGGGAGGCTGGAAAAAGCGCCCTTTCCTCTTAACACATCGCCCTCTACCCCGGCCCCCCTGGGCTCTCTTTGGGGTTACTGATGCCCATCTGGGCCTCTGGGAGATGGTTTAAAAGGAGAACCCACAGGCCCTTCACAGGGCTGTTTTTCTGGTGCCAACGTGCCTGCTCACTCACACTTCCTCCGCTCTACCAGCTCCTGCCTAATTACAGGGATGGGGCGGGGGCTGCCTGCAAACCCAGTTCTGGCTTCTCAGCAGCCTGGCTGCTCTAGTCTCACCTCTGCTTCCCCATGCAGGAGCCACATCTCTGGGAGATACAGAGTCAGGGGCTTCCACCCAGACTGGGTATACTAAGCAGGCAGAGGGACCAAAAGATGGGGGGTGGACACAAAAAAGCTAAGGAGAGCCTGCAGCTAGTTTCAGGAAGGCTCCATGATACCCACCCTGGACAGCCCAGCCTGATTCTGGAAATAAAGAATGTTTTGAGAGCAGTAGATGTTAGGATGCAAGGCAGGAAGCAAAGCTGCATGACCCACAGACCTGCCCAGAGGATATCACCAGCAGGGCCCAAGCCCCCCTTACCCAGGGACCTGTTCTGAGCATCAGGAAGAGGCTGCACACAGGAGCTTGCTGTCTCAACATCTCTGCACCAACCCCTTAAATTTTTTAACCATGGTCATTAAAATGCAAATAATCCCAAGAATGGAATCCAGTTAAGTCCCAGGCACTCCCAAACAGGTTGGATCATTTCCTGAAATCAGAATGGTTTGGGGTGAGGAAGACAAGAGCATAGGGTTGCTGTCTGTTAGAACAAGCATAGGGGCAGAAACTCAGGACAGGACAGGGCAGGGCATTTCCAGGATCCCGTGATGCCATCATGTTCCTAGTGGCAATATCCTGAGCTTGGAGGAGACCTGGGTTTTGATTCAGACACATGATGCTTCCCAGGCACCTATGGAACACCCATCTCTGGACATAGGTCTCTTACCCCTTGTAACTTCCCTCTCACCCATAAGAGGCTCCCTCTATAGAAAGTCTTTATTTTCCCGCTGAAGCTTTCCATCCATGCATTCATCTATCCATTCATCCATTCATTAAGGAAATATTGAGCACCTACGATGTGGCAGGCACTTGGGCAGGAGCTGGAAATGCAAGGGTGAGTTAAGATAATCCATATACTCCTGGCCTCAGAGAACGTGCTGTATGGTGAGGAAGTCAGGCTTGACTGTCAAGGATCTTAACCAAACACAGCACTTGGGTGACCTGGGACAATGACAATGGGCCCTATTTTTCCAAGGGAAAGGAGGAGGACATTCAGCTTTTGCCCAAGCTGTTTCCTCTTCCTGGTCCACCCTCACCATCAAGCCACACCTATCAAGACTCCACTGTCAGCTGCAAAAACTTTCCTTAGCAGTCCATTCAATGAGTTGAGCCAACTAGAGTCTAGACCATTGGAGATTATCAAGTTCAAATTCCCATCTTATGTTCAGGGAGAGTGCTACCCAGAGAGGAAGAGAGACTTAGTCACAGTCACGCAGCATGTCCAGGACAGACCTTGCATCATGAGGTTGTGCTTTGCTTCCCCATTCCCCGCCTCTTGCCAGAGTCTGTTGTAAACACCATTGTCTTTGTCATTGGCTTAGCCTCAGCCACGGCCCAGTCCTGTGCAGATGACAGGTTCCCAAGAAAAAAAATCATTAATATTGGGCAGCACCTGTGGTTCAAAGAAGTAGGGCGCCAGCCCCATATACCGGAGGTGGCAGGTTCAAATCCGGCCCCAGCCAAAAACTGCAAAGAAAAAAATCATTAATATTTTCTAGCAACAAATTTTTGGCAATCACCATCATAATAAATAGCTACTGTTCACTGAGCACCTACCATGGTCTAGGTTACATGCTCCTCACTAATTCTTTTAAGTAACACATTCTTAAATATGTCTTGTGGGGTAGGGCCTATGATGTCCTCGTTTTATAGCTGGAGCACAGAGATTATCTGACTTATGGCTATTTCCTACTAATTATTATTCATGTTGACAATGATACTAGTTAATGTTTAGCAATGACTTACTACATATGTGCTCAGTGGATGGATTACTGTTTCATGTGGATTATCTTGCAAGTCTATTAGGTAGAAGCTATTACCATTCTTAAATCAGTGAGGAAACTGAGGCTGGGAGAACTAAAGTTCCTCACTCAGAATCATTCAGCACGCACCTGGTAGCAGCTAGTTGGGAATAAAGATTTATTTGATTCTCAAACCCTTGACTTGACATTCTTAGCCTAGCTTTCATAGGTCCTTCTAAAATTACATGCAAAATTTGGGGTGTCTGAGCAATTTTCTAGAGAGGAGGCAGAGCATTCACCAGTTTTTCGAAGAGGTCCACAACCCAAAAGGGGTTGAGGTCTCCAGTGTGCAGCCACACTGCCCGGGGCTGGCCCTGTGTGCTCTAGCCACAAAGCAGACACAGGCCAAGTATCTTGGAGGAATGTGCCCTACAAGGGACTTGCCAAGCTCAAACTCGGGCCTGTCTCTGGGGCACTTGACCCTCAGGGGCACCCTGAGGCATTTTTTATCCACTCAATTCAGACGTGGGTGTCATGAAGACAACTGCTCCTCTGCATTCATGATGGCGGCAAAGGGCACTTGATTTTCTGAACTCTTGGAAGTCCTAACCAGACTCCTGGCCTCTTGAAACTGCCAAAGCCAGGGGATAGAGGATTTAGTCAATAGGAACTTACACCCTGCTAATGGGCCCCAAAACTCGAGAAGCCAGGCTATTGCATCTGAGTATTCATAACTTCTCCATCCCAACGACTCAATTGATCGGCAAATTCCATTTACTTCTGAGTGATCACTGGTGAGTGAGTGGGAACCAGCCCTTCCATGACACTGCCCCCACCTCCCTAATAGCCCGTGATTGCCCGATCGGGGGCCGGCAGTGGGAGCGAGACTGTACAAGATAACTGATTGTTCATAATTATCAACCAAATTGCATCCATGGTATTGAGCTTAAAAAATGGACCAGAAGAAGCATCTCTTATTGATCCCTTCGGGTTACAAACAAGAGGCGACTGCTCCTCAGAACTGGAGACTGGGTTTGCATTGATTTTTATTCTTTTTCTCCTTTGAATAACCTACAGTGGAATTTGAAAGCTGATTTTTAACCTGAAATTTCTCATGGAAGTTCTTGCTTTTCTGCAGGTTGTGGAAAAAGGGCCGTCAAAGATGGCTTCCATTCTGAGATGCTTCTACCCAGGCTGCCTGGCTTCCTTGACAGAAGGTGGCACAGGCAGCCCCACCTCCTCTGGCCATCACAACGGCCCCTCCACCCTCATCTCCGGGCATGAGGCCTCTCTGTCATGTGTAAAAACTCTCCACAACCCCCAGACTCAAAGGACTGAAGGGCCAGTAAGCAGCCAGCTGCATAATTGGTGCTCAATGACTATCTGTCAGCTAAACGTCCAGTCAAATCTGGAGAGTAGTCAGTTCTCCAAGCATTGCCACGCTTTCCATGTGTGATCACACACACACAGATTCAGCCTTGGCCGTGTCTGGAAGGATGGTAATAATGATACTTAACAAACACGTTTCGATCACATGATTTTATTTGTTTCTCGCAAGGGCCCTGTGAGGTAGGTGTCACTCTTTCTTTCATTTTACAGACGAGGAAACTGGAGCACAGAGAGATGATAGTGGCATGTTCAAGGCCACCTATTAGCTGGCAGAGCCAGGCCCCACGTTTTTAGGTATCAGATGTCGAAACACAGATTGCTACATGGTACTGTCTCCCACACAGAAAGGCAGATGAGATTCCCCAAAGCAGGAAGCTTTGAGATCTGGCTTCAACAAACACTTGCTGAATGGCCTATGGACTGTGCTGGGGTGCTCTCTCCCCTGTTAGCCCATGGGGTCCTTATGCTTGCTTGGGGGAAGCAAGTATCCTAGCCTCCATTTTATTTATTTATTTGAGACAAAATCTCACTCATTTGCCCTGGGTAGAGTGCCATGGCATCAGAGCTTACAGACACCTCAGACTCCTGGGCTCAAGCAATCCTCCTGTCTTAGCCTTCCAAGTAGCTGGGAATACAGGCACCCACCCCAATAGCTGGTTGATTTTTCTATTTTTAGTAGAGACAGGGTCTCACTCTTGCTCAGGCTGGTCTTGAACTCCTGAGCTCACGTTATGCATCTGCCTCAGACTCCCAGAGTGCTAGGACTACAGGCATGAGTGTGGCTCTCACCTCCATTTTACTGATGGGAAAGTGGAAGCTCAGAGAGGAGACATAATTCATTGAGGTCACATAGTCAGTAAGCAGAGGAGCTGTGATTTGAACCCAGACCAATATGTCCCAATGGGGGACATGTGCTCTTCTCACTAGCCACCTCCAGCACCTTCCAGAATAAAAAAACCACAGCAATGACGTTAAAAGTCCATTTCTAAGACTTACCCTTTGTACCCACATTTGGTCCCTTTTCTCACTGGAGGGGAATTATCACTCCCATTTTATAGGCAAGGAAACTGACATACGCCAGAAAGTTAAAATTGCTTTTCTTGGTTCTTTGTTAAGCCATTCCTTAGGCCCATTAGCTTCCAGGAAACTTTTTCTGCCAACAGGCAGGCTGTGGATCTGGATGGGAAATGAGAACTGGCAGGCGTTAGCAGTAGCCTGGGCTCCAGAACAGGCAGCAAAATGCCCTGTTGACAGAACTCCACTCGGCATCAGATGGAGGGTGTCTTCCCAGACCCCGGGGGAAGGGCTGAAGTTTATTTCAGAAGTCTGGGCTCAGCCTCAGGCTAACGAGGACACAGCCTGGCAGGACAGCAGTGAGGAGCGGGGCAGAGCCTTCTCGGCAGGGCCTTGCTTAATGAAATCACTAGCTGGGAGGTGAGGAGTCAGCCTTGCCCTCTAGCTCCATCTTAGCAGCTACCAAGCCCCTCTGCCCTCCCCCTGCTGGGTGGGCTCAGGCAGCAGCTGTCTCTTTAACCAACATCTCAGCCATTATGCTCCCAGCCTGGAAAACTACAAAAGAAGCCTTGAGACTCAATGGCAGTGCTTGGAGACATGCACCTCCTAGGCTGCCTGCCCGACTGAGCTGTCCCCACAGGTGACTTAAGGTGCTTCAACAACATTCCTTCTGCCAGGTGGTCCCACTGGGGAAGAAAGTACTTCCTTAGTTCTGACCGAAATTGCTCCAGCTTTTCTTCAGTTTTCTTTTAAAATATAACATGTATTGATTTATGGTTTTTGTTTGTTTTAGTTTGGTTTTGGACACCTGCTTTATTTTAAAATCACTTTCTTGATCTTCACAGATGCATGGATGCTGATTTCACCTTGTTTTTGATATTCAAAACCTGGAAACGGTATATAAATGTATAGAATCTAAATATACCGATTCTAGAAGATTGGTTAAGAAGAATAAAGAACAGCTGAAGAATCCATTCTTAAACTTTAGCATGTATCAGAATCACTCAAAGGGCTTGTTAAATAAAACACAGATTCCTGGACGCCATCCACAGAATTTCTGATGCAGTAAGTCTGGGGTGGGGCCTCCGAATTTGCATCTCCAACAAGTTCCCAAGCGATGCTGGAGCTAATAATGTTTGAGGATCAGTAGTCTAAACTTGCAGAATACTATGCAGACATTAAAAATAGTATTGTGGAAGAATAGAAGTTGATTTGAGAAAATATACATGATACATTGTGAAGTAAAAAAGGACGGGCTGCAAAACAGTCTGGGTAATGCAGTCAGTGTAAGTACAGATATAAATATAAATGCATATGTATGCACAGAAAAGAGGACAATGACAATGTGACCCAAAAAGGAAGTCGAAAGTAGGGGTGATCTAAGTGGGCTCGGGGTCACACAGATTGGGTTTGGATTCCAGCCCAGCTATTTCTCTCCTTGTTTGAATGACATTGAACAGACGATATACCTGCTCAAACCTTTACTTTCCTAATCTGTGAAATGGGAATAATAACAGTACTACCTTATAGGGTTATTGTAGGAACAAAATAAGATCACATACTAAAAGCCCCAGAGCAATGGCTGTTACATTTTGTAATTAAATTAAAATATCTATATCAGTGGTTCTCAACCTTCCTAATGCCGCAATGTACTTTCATTGTTACAAAGGGGTCGAGACCCACCGGTTGAGAACCGCTGCTCTATATAAATACATGTAAATTAATACTATTAACAGTGATAGTCTATGGAATGTGGGTTGCTTTTAAATTTGTCTTTTCCTATGGTTTAAAGTTTCCAGGTTGAGCATATGTTACTTTTATAATTAAGAAAGAAAAAAACCAATAAATATTACATGTATACTAATTACCTCCTCAATTCCCCAAGTTCTTTTGTTCAGATTTCTTCAGACATAAGCAGTATTTAAAAAACAACCTTAAACCTTTGAATTTTCTAAAAAAAGTTTTAAAGGCAGATTCAAAGTCTAGGATCTTTGAGAAACCTAAAATGCCCCAAGCCCTGCCCTTCCCAGTCTGGCGTCCTTGGTCCTTTGATGCTAATCTTGGCAGAAGCTCATGTCCCGGGCCTCCCTTAAAGCTCCGCCCAGAACACTCCAGGGTGACTGGATTCCACAGAGGAGGCCTCAGAAGCCAGTGCCAGCCAGGGTCACTGCACAAGAAAAAAGGGTATTCTGTCTTTAATTCAAGCTCCAAAGCTGAGGTCATTGTTCAGAGGGAGGGAGACACCAGGACACCCCTTGTGCACCAGCCAACAACCCAACCACTACTGCCCACCAGCCTGTTTGGCAGGTGGGAGAAGAGATGGGAACCAAGGTCCCTCTGACACTGGCAGAAGGTCAGGGAATAGGGCAGTGCACTGACCTGGATGCCTCCTGGACTCCTGTTTTGACACCAACCTTGGCCCTCCTATCCCCAACTCTCAGCTCTGCTGCAGGGCTCCCTGTCTGGGTCCCCCAACCCACATTTGCAATACTGACAATGGAATAATAATAGTTGGCCCCGTGCCAGCACTCTGCTAAGATCATCCCAGGCACTGTTTTGTTTAACCTTCACAATAGACTATTGATGTAAAAAGTCTCTGTCTTGTGTAAATGGGAAAGTTGAGGCACAGAGAGGTCATGGAGGTCTGAGGTCCATAGAGCTTGGAAACAATAGTTCAGGAATGGGAGCCACCTGGGTCTGCTTGAATCCAGGTGCCACCCACTCATGGTTTGGTCCTGTCCTCTATCACCACCTCAGTGAAGTGACACCATGCAGCTAGTCTCCTGCTCTGTATGGCCTCTGGCTTCAGGGTCTCGACTCTACTCCTCCACCTCCTTCTGACGTGTCTGTGGTCTGGCCCTGCCTTTCTGTCCAGACTCTTCTCCTACCATGCTTGTTCCATGGCTGTTTCTGCGTTAGTCATACTTCTCCCCATTCCTCAAATCCAAGCAATGCCTCTGGCCACAGGACCTTTGCACATGCTGTTTCCTTTGCTTGTCACACTCAATCTCCCTTTTGCACAATTAACTGGGATTCTGACCTCAGCTCAAATGTCATTTCCTCAGGGGAGTCTCCAGGTCCCTCAGATTCACTCACATGCCTCTGTGGGTGATTTCATAGCATCATATTCCTCTCCTGCATAGCATTTGTCAGTTTTCATTTTAAATTGACTCATACCTTCCTTTGTTCAGCAGCTTCCTGACAGGCCCAGAAGTCCATGAGGGCAGGAACCAATGTTTCCCTCACTATCACATTCCTGCTTCTAGCTTAGTGTCTGGCAAATAAAAGGTAGTTGGTGACACTTTCATGAATGAATGAATGTACTTCCCTCCATCTCTCCTCTCCTCTGAGTTTTCTTCAAGTCTGTCCCCACCCCTAGGTCCCCAAGTTCTCCTTGCCCTCTCCCCGGACTCTGGGGCGCTCTGCTCTCTGTATTTCTAAACCCTCTCTATCTTGAACTGAGGTTTCACCTTGTATAATGGCCCCAGGGCAGGCCGGGCTGGGGTCAGGCCAGAGGAAGAAAACACCTTTCACACCCTGCCTGACCCTACTGAGTTCAGACCCCTTCCTGCAGGCAGGGGTGATCATTGCTCAGAGTCCCAGGGTGCCCCAAGGCCCCCACACAGACCCTACGTGGCAATCCTTGTGAACGGGGTTCGGGTGGGGACGTGAGTTTACAGGAAAGCTTTGAGCTGGGGAGATGGGTAAGTAGCTCGGAATGGAGGCCCAGGCCAGCCAGGATTATGGAGCATGGGGAAGTCTCACGGCTCCCAAACTTCCCAGCCCCACAGATGGTCTTCTGACACTTCCCCAAACAATTTCACTGACCATGTGGCACCCGTCTTTGTGTTTGAAGAAACTGCAGAGAGTTGTGGGAAGTAGAACAGTCTCTTGGCAGTGCATCAGGGAAATCTTGCTCCTTTCTTTAGTTTCATGTTGTGTGTGTTTGTTTTTTTGTTTTTTTATGAAATCTATATGTGGTGTCTAACCAAAAACAAGTCCGGGTGGACTGGAGTGAGTACTTGTCAGGGGAGTCTTTGCAGAAAAATTTGACACTATTCCTGGTTGGCGAAGCCCAGGGACCCTAGAGAACAGGACAGGCGAGAGTCTGGGGGACCTCTCTGCGAAGTTCTTCAGCAATTACATCATGTGTGTGTGTGGCGGCAAGGGTGGAGAGGGTCAATGCCCTACTGTGGTCCTTCTAAGGCAAGGCTACCCAATAAAACACAATGCAAGCCTCACGGTAACTTCAAATTCTCTACTTTTCTTATGTTTTTAAAAGCAAAACAAAGGGAAGACATAGGTAAAATTTATTTTATCCTTTGATTTTCTTTAACTCTACACATTTGAAATATGTATCGAGTTAAAGAAATGATACATTATCATTCCGACATAATCAATATGAAAAGTATGAATGAGCTATTTTACATCTCTCTTTCATAACAAGTCTTTGGAACATGGTGTGTGTTTTATACTTACTGTGTGTCTCCATGCGGACAGGAGCATTTCAAGGGTTCTGTTGCCACCTGGGGCTGGCTGGTGATGACAATGGTGGACAGCAAAGTCTCAGACTTCAGGGGGCGCAGAGCTTCTTTACCAATGAGCCTTGTCTCATTGGCAAGGATTGGACGGAGGTACCTCACTGCTCCTCCTTCAATTTCAACAGATGTCCAAATTTAGAATGCCCAGGTGATTGCATCCTGTCCTTTTAAATCATACCTATGTGCTAAGGATGACACATTCATGCCTCTAGTCCTGAGTTCTCCACTGAACTTGGCTTAGTACAGTCTATTGATGGCTCACAGGCCCTTGGAAGCTACTAGGCCTAGAGAACTGAGTCTGTCTAATGTGGAACTCTTGTTTTCCTACTGCTTCCTTCCACTCCAGCCTCTGCCTCGGCCTCCTGACCTAGCCCAACTCCACGTCTCCCCAGCTCAGCGTTTGACACCACGATCACCCAAGGCCATCTCTTTAGCTCATCTTTACCTCCAAGCTTCCATGCACATGCAGCCCCTCCGCCAGTGCAGTGCAGCTTGAGGCGGTTTGTTTCTCTCATTACTGCCCTCATCGTCCTGAGCCTAACCACCATCTCCTTCCTGCAGGACCGTCTCCCTGCTGACCTCCTGCAGCCCTTCTCCATACAAAATCACGATCATTTAAAAATATAAACCCAAGGCCGGGCGCGGTGGCTCATGCCTGTGATCCTAGCACTCTGGGAGGCTGAGCAGGTGCATCACTTGAGCTCAGGAGTTTGAGATCAGCCTGAGCAAGAGTGAGATCTTGTCTCTACTAAAAATAGAAAAATGAGCTAGGTGTTGTGGCAGGTGCCTGTCGTCCCAACTACTCAGGAGGCTGAGGCAGGAGGATCACTTGAGCCCAGGAGTTTGAAGTTGCCGTGAGCTATGATGCCATAGCACTCTAGTCTAGGCAACAGAGTGAGACTTTGTCCCCCCAAATTTTTTTATATACATATAAACCCAAACACATCTTCCCTCTGCTGAAAACCCTCCATGCACTTAGAATGAATTCTAAATGTCAAAGCCATATGTGGCCTTGCCTTTTGCACTCTGCACCCTCATCTTCTATTCTCTGCCTCTCATTCCCTTTCAGCCACACTGGGTCCTTTCTGTTCCCCGAACACTCCATGTTTGTTCCAGCCTCTGGGCCTTTGCACTCGCTGTTCTCTCTGCCGGCTGTGCTCTTCCCCCATCTCCTTCCACAGCTGGCTCCTTCTCATCCTTCAAATTTCAGGACGCATGTTACTTCCTCAGGGGTCCTCTCTGTGTATCCTTTTAAAACTACCCCTTACCACTTCCCCAGTCATGATCACATCATTCTTTTCATATCCTTCAAATTATTTATGATAAGTTGGAATTTTTTTGTTTATTTCCTGGTTTAATAATAGACATGTATTTCTCTGTTTCTCTTCATGCAAATGCGAGCTCCATGAGGGCAGGGACCCTTTCTGCCTTTTTAGTGCCTGCTACAGTGAGGTGCTCGCTAAGGAATTGCTGAAGGAATGAATGAACTTGGATTTGAATCCTATCTCTACCACTTAATTACTCTGTAGCCTAAGTGAGTGACTCGGAGCCTCAGTTTCCTCATCTATAAAATGGAGAAATGATAATAATAATCTGTACTAGTCCGCTTTTGCTGCAGTAACAGAAACCCCTAGTATCTTGTGGCTTTTGATAACAAACATCTCTTTCTTGCTCTCATTACACGAGGCCTACAGCTTGCTTACACTTGGCTGAACTTGGCTGGACTTCACATCTTTTTCTCCCCAGGTTCTAGGCCGAAGAAATAATTATCTAGGATACAACATTCTCGTGGCAGAGGCTGGAAGAAAAGAGCAGCAGAAGATTCTCTTAAAAGTCTCTTCTGGGAACTAGAACACCATCCCACCCACCTTTATTCCTTTGGTTGAAGCAAGTCCCATGGCCAAGATCAAAGTCAATGGGGAGGGGTTGTATAATCCTCTTGCAAAGAGAGGGAATTAAAGAGTTGCTCACGACACTCCAGTCTACTGTGACAGCTGACATTTATACATTGCTCACTGTGTGCCAGGCACTATTTCAAGCATTGAGGTAGATGGCATTATCACTATTATACAGATGAGGAAACAGAGGCACAGAAGTTAAATAGATTCGGCCAAGATCAAAGCCAGTACCTAGCTCATCATCACTGTCCTGGCCGCACATCACTGCCTAATCTCTGGTTCACAGCAATCAGTAGGTCACGGTGATTAACATGCCCAAGCCCCATAACATTCTCTGTGGTCTGCCCGTGCTAAGTATTCAAGTAGTAATTCTTCCTAAAAATCATGAAGGATGTTTTTCTAAACCCCCGTCCCCTGGCCTGTTTTATATGACGTCAAACACTCACCAGGAGCTGGGACAGGTATGAGAAGTGCAGATGTCTGATGACCCTCTGGGCACTCCCATGTCCCTGCAGATCCTGCATACCCCACAAAGAGAGGCCGATGTGGGGTGCTGCCATGGTGCTGCCGGGCAACGTTCAGCCAATCCTCATCTCTCCCTAAAGCTTATGTTTTCCTCTGATCCCGAAACATCACCCTCCTTTAGAAAAAAGAGCTAATTCCTATTCTACACTGCTGGTGGGAATGCAAACTAATACATTCCTTTTGGAAAGATGTTTGGAGAACACTCAGGGATCTAAAAATAGATCTGCCATTCGATCCTACAATTCCTCTACTAGGTATATATCCAGAAGACCAAAAATCACATTATAACAAAGATATTTGCACCAGAATGTTTATTGCATCCCAATTCATAATTGCTAAGTCATAGAAGAAGCCCAAGTGCCCATCAACCCATGAATGGATTAATAAATTGTGGTATATGTACACCATGGAATATTATGCAGCCTTAAAGAAAGATGGAGACTTTGCCTCTTTCATATTTACTTGGATGGAGCTGGAACATATTCTTCTTAGCAAAGTTATCACAAGAATGGAAGAAAAAGTATCCAATGTACTCAGTCCTACTATGAAGCTAATTTAGCTAATTTATAGCTTTCATATGAATGCTATAACCCAATTATAGCACAGGAATATGGGGAAAGGGGCACGGGAGGGGAGGGGAGGGGGAAGGGTGGGTGGAGGGAAGGTAATTGGTGGGATCACACCTACGGTGCATCTTAGAAGGGTACAGGTGAAACTTACGAAATGCAGACTATAAATATCTTAACACAATAACTAAGAAAATGCCATGAAGGCTACGTTAACAAGTTTGATGAAAATATTCAGACTGTATATGAAACCAGCACATTGTACCCCATGATTGCATTAATGTACACAGCTATGATTTAGTTAAAAAAAAAAAAACAACTGAGGCCAATTTGGCGGAAATGCCAGGGAGGAAGATTTGACACCATATAAGAGGTAACAGTTTAAATTGCAGTTATCCATGTGAATGAGAGTCATTCCCACAAAGTCTGCATAAAGGGAAGTAGCAGAAGGAGCTCCTGTTAACAGACAGTGACTTCAGTTATTCCTTGCATAAGGTTTGCAACTATTAAATTCCATTTCTTCACTTTAAATCTAAGGGAAAAAGAAGGAACACAGGGTTAAATATTTTTTACCAACTTAAAGACTAAGCAGGAGAGAGGAGTTCCATTCAATGACTTTGTGCTTCAGCGCTTTGAGCGTTTTTTTAAAATCAGTTGTTCTGTATGGGCGACATTCTCATAGGATAGGAAAATAAAGAGGATATTAATTTACAAGGTTGGTTGGAGAAAAGGTTATTATGGTTGCATACAGATAAAAAGATCACATTTAAAGATTCTTTTATGGTAGGATGTTGCAAAAAGTAGAATTCCTTTAGAAAGAATCTGCTAGGAGAACACGATAGAGTGTAATTTTAACACTTTGTAGTCCAGGTAAATTTGTCAGGCAGGTACTACTCACAAATATTTGTTCAAAATTATTCAAAATTATTCATAGTGATTTGCTCATTTGCTTATCAAATATTTGTTAAAAGGCTACTAAAGACCAGGAGATAATGAATAATAATAAAAGGTTATGTCTGCAAAATAAATAAAATTGTAGTAAGGTGGTCTGGAAATAAACATGATTGGAACGCAGAGTGATAGGTGGTATATTTGAGGCAGTGATAGCCCTACGTAAAGATGGGAACTTGGCATGTCTTAAGGGTGATTTATAGGATTGCTCTTGAACAATGAAATTCAGAAGAAGGGAGAGAAAGACATTTATGTATAAGGGAGTAAGATATAAATCTGCACAAAATACAATGCATTAAAATCTTAAGTAGTATCAGGGTTCTGTAAGTAATTCAGGATAACAGCAGCAACAACATTACCGGACAATTACTTTGTGCTTATTATGTCCAAGGGTCCTGTCTCAGAATGTTACATGTATCAACTGATCTAATCTTCACAGAACTCTCGAGTGATCTGGCTCTAAAATCTTTACCTTTACCTTTCACATTATAACTTTCTTGAAGCAATGGCTTGATGGGTATGCTAACTACCCTGGTCGGCTCACTATACATTCTATGTATTACACCACCACTGTATACCCCATAAATGTGTACAACTGTTATGTGTCCATTAAAAAAAAATAATACATATTTTTTTGTTTTAGAAATGATACTGGGAAGAATTAAGAAAAAAACCCAAAACACCAGATAGTTTAAGATTTGAAAGACTGCTATCTTTGGCAATATGGAAAATTAGACACCTTCAAACTAAGCGAAAGTAGGATCTAGAAACATGGCTGAAAGTTTACCTGCTGCTCCTGGGAGGGCAAACTGTTAAAAACAGAGCTAAAGCAGTGCTAAAACGGAAATTAATAGCATTAAATGCATATAGAACGGGGAAAAGTATTAAATCAATAATATAAGGTCACAGCTCAAAAATCTAGAAAAAGAAGAGCAACATTGCCAAACAAAGGTTGAAGAAAAAAATAATAAGAGTAGAAATCATTAAAATCAAAACCAAAAACCTTATATTCATTTGAAAAGTTTCTGCTCATGTCTTTGTCCACTTTATTCTTTCTTTCTTTATTTTATTTTTGGCCAGGGCTGGGTTTGAATCCACCACCTCTGGCATATGGGGCCAGTGCCTTACTCATTTGAGCCACAGGTGCCACCCACTTTGTCCACTTTTTAATGGAGTTGTTTGATCCTTTTCTGCTGATTTGCTTGAGTCATTTTCAGATTCTAGTTTTCAGCCCTTAATCTGATGTAGAACGTGCAAACATTTTCTCCCTTTGTGTATAGGTTGCCTATCTGCTCTATTGATTGTGTCCTTGGCTGTGTAGAAACTTGTCAGTTTGATCAAGTCCTATTTATTTTTGTTGCTGAAATTGCTATATCTTTGACTTAAAAAAAAATATATATATATGCGAAATATAAAAGAAAACTATGTAACCAAAATGTGTATACCCCCATTATATATGTATTCTAAAATTTGGAAAAATAGAGAAAAATGAATGAAATTAAATGCCGATTTCAATAAAAATGATAAATATCTAGCACGAGGGACCAAAAAAAGGCAATCTAAATTGCTGATGTCAGGAATAAACAGAGAGAAATCCAGGTTTTTGTAGTTTCTTATGACAAAACCAAGGACACAGGAGACAACCCAAGACCTGCACTTCATGGTTGGGCAGCCCTGTGTCTGGAACTCTGGAGATTCAGGTCAGACTGGTCAAAGCTAGAGGAGCATGGCAAGGATAACTAGAATTCCAGGGGAAACTCCAAGGCCTTACGTGAACAGGAATGCTATTGAATGGTTTTGTATTTGTAAGAATATAGCCCATTTTCACTAATTTGATTTCCATTGCACACAGAGAAGACTTTTAACTTCTTGTTTTAAGAGCATTTACTTTTTCTTGATTATCAAAATATTTCAGCATTGATGTAACTACTTTCACATAATTTTTATATAGTATTATTTTAGACCTCTGCTATGTAAACTTTGCGCACATGCATTAATCATGTCTTTTTATTTTATGTATGTCTTAAAAAAAATTTTTTTTTTTTTTGCATTTACCGCTTCATAATATATTTTCTGTATTTCTGATGCTTTGAAACCTGTGCCTTGACCCTGAAGAGACTGCCCCTCCCAGGCTAGCAAATTGCTAAAAATGATGAACAATTTGTCCTGGAGTGTGCTTTTATATGCAAGCCAACCAATCCAGTGCTTGTATCTCAGTCGCCTCCTTTTCTGGGCTCTCTCACTCTGGACCATCATCCAGCTCCCACCACCCCTTATCCCGGCGTTATGTACTCAGACACCTGCTGACATCATTCAAACCAGCCAATCCTAAGCCTGCTTATGCTGTCTTGCCTGTTTCTATGGCTGAAACTGGGATAAAGGATCCTGCCGTGTTTTCTCCTTGCTCCACCTGCCTTCTGATTGAACCTGGGGCTCACCTGGGTGGCTCCTTCCCTGTGGTGTGCTCTCCTACCTTTGGGAACTGTGAATGACACTTGTTTCAACATCAGTCATTGCCTAATCAGTTGGCCTCATCATCCTTAGATGATAATAAAACCAAGCGTAGCTATTCTGGCCTTGTCATTATTTTTGGCTTATGTGACATTTACTGGTGGCCATATAAAAACCACTCCTATTATGAAGTTGCACAGTTTACATAACATTTTCCAGTACCTTATCTCATTTGAACCACACATGGCTACCATGATCCTTATTTTATAGCTAGAGAAATTGAAGATCAGGGAGATTGTGAATGGTTCAAATTCATGGCTTCTAAGTTTCAGAAATGTGACTATTCCTAATTCAGTGCTTTGTACACTCTGAATGATGTTCTATTTATAACAGGAGCAATGATTAATGATTCTCAATAAGGAATGCCAAACAGAAAAACACTCCCATAGAGTTCCAAAACCCAGAATAAATTTCAGCAACATGAACTGTGACATCAAATGGATCAATTGGATGGATCCAATTGGATGGATTGATGGATCCATCCATCAATTGATCAAATGGGTCAATTTGGAGATCCATTTATCTAATTTTCCTTTATCTAACACTCACTTTATTGAACGGATATTTGCCCTCTTATTTCTTCCTTTTATCCAAGAGATCCATATTGCTTTTAATGAAGATTTTTATTTTGTGATAATTATAGATTCATACGCAGCCTTTAGAAATAATACAGAAAGATCCCATGTACCCTTTTTCCAATGGTAAGATCTTTAACATGATACTGATATTCATACAGTCAAGATACAGAACTTGTTTTTTTTACCAGAAGGATCCCCGTATTGTCCTTTAATGTCCACACTCATGTCCATCTAGCTCCTACTCCCCTCCTTAACCAGTGGCAACCACTAATCTGTTATCCATTGTTCCTGTCTTTTTTAATATCACTTCCAAAATGTTATATAATTTGAAGCATGCCATATGTAACCTTTTGAAATTTTTTTTTCCCCACTCATAATTCTCTGGAGATCCATCCAGGTTGTTATGTTCATCGGTGATTGTTTCTTTTTACTGCTGGGTATATTCCCATAGTATGCATGTACCACAGTTTGTTTAACCATCCACTCATTGGAGGACATTAGAGTTGTCTTCAGTTTTTGGTTATTACAAATAAGGCTGCTATAAACATTCATATATAGATTTTTATGTACATACAAAGTTTTTCAAGGATAAAAGCCCAGGAGTGCAATTACTGTGTTATATTTTTGTTGCTTGTTTAGTTTATAGAACATGCTGCCAAATGGTTTTCCAGGGTGACTTTATGACTTTGCATCTCTCCTGGCGGCACACAAGTGATTCCATTTCTCCACATTCTTGCCCCTCTTTGCTGTTGTCACTACTGTTGGTTGTCACCATTGTTATAGACATACAGTGATATTTCCTGTACCAGCTGGGGAAGCTGGGCATCTTCTCATGGGTGTGTTTGCCCCTCTCTAAACTGAAATGTCTCTTCAGGTCTTTTGTCCATTGGGTTTGGTGAATTCTTTATATCTTTTAGAACTAATCTTTTATCAAATACGTGGTTTGCAATTTTTCTCCCCCAATCTGTAGCTGAGACTTAGGTCAAAGTTTATTTATAATGTTTACTTATTGTTTATGGACAGCCAAATCCTGCAATGCCACTTGTTAAAACAGCGATCTGTCCTTCATGGAATTGTCTTAGCACCTTCATCAAAAATCATTTGGGAGTATTTGTGTGCATCTATTTTTGAGTTTCTGTTCTTTGGCCTTCCGACCTAATATCCCTATAATTAAATTGACCTCTGACAGATAGTAATGGTTGTAAAGACAAATATAAAATGTTATTAACAAAAACATCTGGATTTGGAAAAATAGTTAATTTATTTCCTATGTACATTTTTAGTGTTCTGCTTGCCAAATCCTATGTAGAATATATTATAAAGTCAGGCAGATCTGTACCCCTTGTATAATACAGAGCATCAATTCTTTAATAAGCTCTGAATGTGGATCATATGGCAATTAGTCTCTTCCTGTAGAGCCCTCTGATGGGTTCGAACAATAGAGCTCATGAACTATAAATCAGGGGACTTCTAATTAAAATAAAACATAGTAGTGATATTTCCATGTTCCGTCTAAAGTTAGGAAGCCTCCATTTCCCTGGCACACTCAATACACATCTGTGGTGGGAACACTATCTGAAGTATATTCAGTGGATGTGCAAAGATAATATTCTATGCATGAAGGCATTTTTAAGGTCCACCTCCAACCCACAGCTTTTGCCTCTCATACCCAAATGAAGGTGGGGCTCAGGAATGCCTTCACGCACAGAATATGTGCAAACAAAGCTGGTAAAAAATATTGACTTTTTCTGGAATAAAAAAAGTCAATATTTTTAAACTGGTTCTGTTGAAAAACTATTTTTAAATGTCTTTCTTTAGAGGGGCTAAGACATTTTGTAAATAGGAAAGATAGAAAACCTGTCTGGACTAGATTGACAAATGACTCTATAAAAGTTCCCAATGGATTTATTTTTATCTTTGCTATTTACCAATTAAATTACCTGAGTATTTTACCTAAGAATTTCATGCCCTGATTTTTAATGTTATAGATGACAACCAGAGATTTCTTTGCTGTTTTCCCTTGAGATCAATCCTGCACAAAAGGAAGAGGAATCGTTGAATTAATTCCCTCCCTCTCCTTGTTCTCTCATCTTGTTCTGTCTCTGGGTAGATAGATGTATGCATAGATGGGGCTGCCAGTTGTGCCTAAATTCCTTCTGTTTGTCAACCTTGCAAGAAAACATGTGATTGCTGCCATATTTAAAGAGAAACAAATCTAACCATGCAGTCTATTTTATGTCTTTCAATAAAAAGCAATACATTTGGGTTTAAAGGGGAGAGTTCAAAAATAACATAATACTACCTTTTATGTTTTATCATTCATTATCTCATTCTTTTTGTTGTTGTTGTTGTTGTTGCAGTTTTTGGCTGGGGCCAGGCTTGAACCCACCACCTCTGGTATATGGGGCCGCTGCCCTACTCCTGGAGCCATAGGCACTGCCCCATTATCTCAGTCTTTCTCTCTAGTTTTGATAAGTCCTCCTTAAACTTTAGATTTTTGCATAAAAATTATTTCTATTAGAAAAAATTTCGTCATCCTTTTAGTTAGATAGGTGGTCCCTTAAGGTGTCCCTCCACATAACATGTTATACATCAAGTTCTAGGCACTTCTTTCCTGGCCAAATAACCCTCTGTTCTGTAAGCTCCATTTGAGCAAAGATTATGTGTTTATAGTTCACAGTTTTATCACTAGTACTTAACCCATAGGAGGCACTTAGTAAGTATCAGTACCTGGCATACTCTGTATCATTGTTATGGAATAGTGCATCAAATGACAACTTGTTTTCCTGACCATCCTATTTAAAAGTTCAACCTTACTGTTCTGCTTCCTCGTGAGAGTGCAGGTAGCGAGAGTAAGAAGGAGTCATCAGGCCAGGGCCAAGACAACATAGCTGGTTGGTTGGTTTAGGTCCTGTGTGACCTTTATCTCTTGTTTTCCATTCTTGTTGTTTTCCAAATTTAGCTCCCACCTTAAAGATTTTTACCTTGAGTAGTTTAAGACGTTGATTTAGGAGATTAACTTTTTTTTATATGTACACCATGGAATTTTTTTTATTAAGTCATATACACATAGATCATGAATACATTTATGCATATGTGGGGTACAATGTGTTTATTTTTTTATACAATTTGACAAGTTTACATCAAACTAATTAATATAGCTTTCACCTCATTTACTTGATTATTGTGTTAAGACATTTATGTTCTACACTTGACAGATTTGACTTGTACCCTTGCAATATGCTCCATAGGTGTGGTGCTGCCCTTTGCTCTCCCTCTGTCAAAGTTCCCCCCTCCCTTCCCAATCTATTTCTCTACTTCACCCTGGGCTATAGTTGTGTTCTATGTCTATATTCTTAAGCGTTCTTATCAAAAAAGGGTGCTGAATGTTGACACATACTTTTTCTGCATCTATTGTGACGATCATATGGTACTTGGATTGCTGCTATTTAAATGGTAAATTGCATTTATAGATTTACATATGTTGAACTGACTTTGCATCTATGATGAAGCCTATGTGGTTGTGATGGATTAATTTTTTATGTGCAGCTGGATTCTATTCCATCATTTTTATCCCTTTCCTCATTATTCTTGTTTTAAATTAATTGAGTATAAGAATTTTGAAAGAAAAATGTCTTATATATTTATTCATATGTTTAACATTTGGGGTGCTATTCTTTTCTTTTCCATAGAATTTAATTTTAATATGTTGTCATTTCCCTTCATCCTAAAAAGTATTACTTTATATTTTTGTTTTGGGGTGTGTGTGTGTGTGTTGTGTGCATGTGTTGGTGTGCTTAGTAGTACAGGACTATTTGAGACAAATTTTCTCAGCTCTCAGTTTTCCAAAAATGTCCTTATGCTCTATTTATTTTGAAGAAAAATTTATGGAATATTCTACACCAAAATAATTTTCTCAACACTTTAAAGCTGCTATTCCATTTTTCTCTGGCTTTTGTTACAAATGGAAATTTAATTTTAGATATTGATGTTTTATTGCATGTAATGTGTCCTTTCCTCTCCTCTAACTTTTCATGTTTTTCTCTTCTGAAGTTCGACTATCATATTCCTAGATATGATTTGTTTTGTATTAGGATAGTATTTGCTAACACACACATGAACACAACCTATAATTGTTAAGCTTCTGGATATGTAGTCCTCTCTTTTTGATCAAATTTTAAAATGTTTTTAAATTGGTGTTTTTCAAAATACTTTTGCACCAATATCTTCTTCTGGTATTGCAATTATATATTTATTAATTCATTTTAAAGTCTCCCCACCAATGGATTTTTTCCTGTCGATTAATTTTTCCCTGTCTTCTGGTTCACTGATACTTTCTTGTATTGTGTCCAATCTATTATTCCTTTGAAGATTTTTCATTATTTTTAATTTTCTAATTTTCCGTATGTGTCAATTTTACAGTTTCCCGATATTTTTGAATACTTTATATTTTATTTGCCTATATTTTCCCACAGATTCTTTAGTATAATTATTATATTTATTTTAAAGTACTTATCTACTAATTCAAACATCTGGATTATTAGTGCATCTTTTTCAATCTGATAAATTTGTCTTGATTGTGGGTCACATTTTGAAAATGTTATTGTGAACCTCTTATTTCACAGCCAGTGTTTTTTGATTTATTGTGTTCTGGAAATAATAGATAACACATTTTATAGAGTCTAGATTTTGTTAACTTTTCCTGATGAGTGTTAAGTGTTGTTCTATTAAGTGGTTGAATGATTCTCATCTATTTTAGTTTTCTTTATGTTTTCTTAGGGTAGGCTTATCCCGTTTTTGCTTTTATCTTTAGAATAATTAGTTTTTGGTTTATGCCTAATACATTGCTAGAATTTAATCTCAAGTTTTTACCTTTTTACATTTCAGTTGAGAGTGTAATATGTGCATGCTTTGAAGTCCTGCTGATTTTTGTAAGTCTTGAGCTCCAAACTTTTTCAGTTCTGAGATGGGCACAAGCTGTAATCTATTCTCGCCACTTTCAATCTTCTATTTATTGTTTCTTTCTCATATCCTTATAATCTCACCTGCAAAACCTAATTAAGTCTCAATCAATGATTAAAAGGAAACCTATTTTCGGATTAAGAACCTTCCTTCTTTTTTTTATTTATTCTTATTTTATTTTATTTATTTATTAATTTTGTACAGGGCTAGGTTTGAACCCGCCACCTCTGGCATATGGGGCTGGTGCACTGCTCCATTGAGCCACAAGCACCACCCAAGAACCTTCCTTCTTGAGGCTTCTCCATTAGTGCATTTCCCCCGCAACTCCTACTTAACTGTTTTCTACATCTATCTCCTCTGACTTCTAAGTTTATATACCCTGCAGCTAACTGCTTGAATTCAATGTTGTATAGACTGGCACTGTCCTCGGGGGAAAGTTGTATGCAGATGTATCTTAGCCTCAGAGATTCTCTTCTTTCAAGGGTTAAATCCCTTGTAGTGTCTGTTTGCTTGTAGTGACTTTCCTGTACCTTCACAGTTTTCTTCTTTTCATTTTTTCCTATAATTTATAAATGTTATCTCCGAGCGGGTTAGTGCAATTGCAACTATTTTACCATCACCAGATCCAAATAAGAATTATTATATATCTTTGTTGTTATTTAGTTGTGTCTCCTTCCTGTGTATGTGCTTGCATACACGTGTGTTATCTTGTATTCTTTTTCTCACTTTTTCCCTGACTCTCTTTATCAGTAATAGCCATTAAATTCATGCATATGTAAAGAAAAAAACTATCTTCAACATCAGAAGATAGGGAGTGATATAAAATCAATTTCCTCTTATTAGGGTCCTTTCAATAATCATTCAAAAAATTATTTTTGATGACTACTATATAGTGAGGAAAATGCTAAAGGGTAGAGATATAAAATTAAAGAGATGAAAATAAGTGTATGAATGAATTAAAATTTTGCATGCTCAGTGATGTCATATTAAATCTCTGAATTCATATTTATCAGATTTCAAATATTGTCACGTAATGACAATGGCTTTTTGTATGCCCAAGATATCTCTGTTTTGTAAATGTGGTTGCTATTTCTATTACTCTGTAAGAAATGTTATAACACTAGTTTCCTGTGAAATTTTAGAATGTGGTAATATTTGTTTATTAATCTTCCTAAGAGATTCTTATGTATAGCTAGATTTGTGAAACACTATTTCTTTTTATGTATTTTTTTGGATACTTTTGCTTTGAAGTCTAAGAAATTTTTATTACCCAGCTATAGTAAGCAAAGAATTATTTTCTATTTTCATTTTCCATTTCTATGTGGCAAAGTATCTCTTCCCTCAAGCTAATAGACTTTGATATTCCTGACTCATATTTTATAATGTTATGTTTCATAGTAATGATTCAATATTATTGTAGATGACTTAATAAAGAAAAAAATAGATTTTAAAAGAATCTCAAATAATAGAATTTACTTTTATTTTTACTATTTTTATCTAAATTGTGAAATAGATTCTTTCTTAGTTCTCAATTTAATTGCTAAGGTCAAAATCAGGTTAAAATAACCATTACATTTAAGGTGAATGTCTTCACTAGTATTACAGCATTTTACAAACTAAACTATGTGGGCGGCAGCTATTTCTTTCCCTGAACTCATTCTGCTAAAACTGAAATCATTTCCTGGGACTTAGAGAAAGAGATGTTGTTTGATTGATTACTGGCTAAAGAACATTGAGGAGAAAATCTTCTGGTGGCTACGGGTATTATACCTATCAAATTGTGATAGAAGTCTCAAAGAATGACCAGAGAAATTCATGTCAGAAAGTCACGGGTGCCCTGAAGAAATGACTACACAATAATGTTTTCTTTAAAATAATCAAGTATTTAGCCAAATTCAGGACTTCTATTCATTTCCTTCAAAAGTATCATTATTCTATTTATGCCTTTCCCATGAAATTCAACTACAAAGGCATATACAGATAGGATTTCAAATCCTTCAGTTATTTTAAAAATCCCATTTGATCAAATTTTCACATATTGAAGTACAATTACATACTTTTACTAATTTTATTGCATCTCTTGGAAGAGGCACTCACTTGGATTTATTCCACAAACATTTACTCAGCACCTATGTGCCAAAGAATGAGTGCTTAAAAGAGTTAATATAAAATAAATTTGTGAAATATTACTTTATTTCAAATTATGCTTGATTTGCTGGCTCTTAAGTAATACCATTATAGGTAATATTTGAATTTATTGTAACCCTCTTTTTTTTTTTTCAGAAAAACTTCAAGAGTGCTAGTCAGAATTCAGGATACCCAATGAGAAGAAGGCGAATAAGTCTCAGTTATGGCCTTGATCAAGAAGGCTTTGCACAATGGACGGGAAGTTTCGGGTACCGCTAAGTAAACTGAGAGACAGAGAATCGACATGGCCAACTGGCCATACATATGATATGCCTCCTCCATGGACAGGAACAAGAATAGTAAGGCAATTCTCAAATTTTGAATAGATGGTCTAGGAGAGCATCCTAGGATTCACCAAGGAAGCAGTGGGAAGCACAAAAAGTAAGAAGAAGCTTGAGGGCAACCTGCCCAGCTGAGGACTGGCTAACAACTGGGAGAAGCTCCTGACTACGAGGAAATAGTAAGAGAGAGGCCCTCAGCCCTCCACTCTCCTAGACAGGCTTTTACAATCCACGCTGCAATAGAACCCCCTGACCCATGCAGATCTTAGACCTAACCTAGGAAGACATTGCTCCAGAAAGGGAACACTCATGAAACCCATAGGCATCTGAGCATAGAGCAGCTTGATCCAGGACCCTTTACAAGAGCCAAGGTTTCAGGGAACTGCAAACATAGCTGCAGCCACTGCATGCTCCAAGGAGGAAAAGGGGAAACCAGGTGCTCCCCCACTCACACCTGGAAAAATCTCCAACCCTCCTTCACTATGGACTTCATTTTTCTTTTCAGTTTTTGGCCGGGGTCAGGTTTGAACCCACAACCTCTGGTATATGGGGCTGGCACCCTACTCCTTTGAGCCACGAGCGCTGCCCCACTATAGACTTCTTTTGATACTGAGGCATGACAGGGCACCATTTCTCAGGGTTTCTCACCCACATAGCTTACCTGGGTGAAGCTCCAGCCTTTTTGGTCACAGGTCCAAGATGCCATTTTGAGGGTATAGCACTGGCTGCACCATGACCTTGGGCTGGGTTGGACTGATATGGCTGCAGCCTTCACTTGACTGAGGAGGGGCCAGAAAACCAGACATTCTATCATGTATCTGGGACAGTGTCCACCACAGCTTTGGCTGCTATGGGATAAAGTCTTAAACAAACTGCACTCCTCACAGTTTCCTGCCAGCACAGCCTGCCTGAGAAAGGTCCCATCTTTTCTGGTCATAGACCTAAAGTACCATTTTGGGAGCTTAAAGCTGGGGAGCATTCCAAATTGTGGTGAGTGCTGGCCGACACAGCAGCAGCCCTGCCCAGCTAAGGAAGGAGAGGGGAGCACAAGCTCTCCTACACATACATAGGAAAATTGGCACTGCTCATGTAAGATGTAATTATTCTGCACCTCTCACAGGTACTTGCCCATAACACTTGCCTGAAAAGGGCCCTGCCCTCTTTGATTCCAAACTCAAACCCAGAGTCATTTTTGAGAGTTTCGTGCTGGACCCTCCTTTGTCCTTGGGCTGAGTTCAAAGTGAGTAGGCTACAGCCACCACCTGGCTGCGAAGAGACAGGGAAGGGCAAGTTCTCCTGGGCAAATTCAGGCAATGCCTACAGCCCTGCCCCAGAATCAAAGCAAAAGTGTCTTACTCAACCATGATGTGTATTTCCTCTTGTAGAAATTGTCCCATTTGAAGGTAATTTCAATTCAATTTCAATTTCGATTTCAATTTGAGCCAGTTGTGGCTCAAAGGAGTAGGGCGCCAGCCCCATATACTGGAGGTGGTGGGTTCAAGCCCTGCCCTGGCCAAAACTGCAAAAAAATGGAAGAAGAAATTGCTAAATCAGATGTGCAGGTATCAGGGGGAAAGCACAAGAAATAGTAAAAACCAAGGAAGCACAACACCACCAAAGGATCACAACAGTTGTCTAACAATGGATCCCAATCAAAAAGAATTCCTCATCATGGCAGAAGTCTCATTGTAAGGAGGACTGATCGTAAACAAGATGCAAGAGAAATTTGGAAAGCAATACCCAAAAATAGGAAAATCAATTTGGGATATAAGTAAGAAATTCACAAAGGAGACATATGTCCTTAAAAGATATCAAACAAAAATTTTGGAGCTAAAAAATTCATTGAACAATATACAAAACACATTTGAAAGCTTCAAAAATAGACTAGATCAAGCAGAAGAAAAAATCTCAGAACTCAAAAATAAGTCTTTTGAAATAATCCAGTCAGATAAAAATAAAGAAAAAAAGAATAAAAAAAGAAAGATCAGCGTCTTCAAGACTTCTGGGACTGCATGAAGTGATTGAATTTATGAACTAGTTACGTTCCTGAGGGAGAAAAGAGTCTAAAAGTTTAAAATACCTGTGGAAACACATAATAAATGATAAATTCCCAGAACTAGCAAGAGATTTTGATATAGAAAGCCCAACGATCACCAAGATATATTATAATCAAAATGACTAAAGTCAAAGTGAAAGAGAAAACTTTAAGTCAGAAGGAGCAAAGTCCAACTATACAGAAAACCTCATTAGACTGACAGTGAACCACTCAGCAGAAAATTTTATAGGCCTGAAGAGAGTGAAATTGTATTTTCAAGGTGCCCAAAGAAAAGAAAGTAGCCTACTTTTTTTTCAATCCTGTCAGAATACGCTTTATAAATGAAACATAAATAGTCTTTCCCAGACAAGCAAACACTGAGAATATCATTATCACTTGACTGGATAATTTCCTATAGGAAATACTGAAAGTGGTATTCAACATAGAAATGAAAGGTCAATACTCACAATCATAGAAACACAGGAAAATATAAAACCGATAGGTCATATAAAACACTCACACAAAGTTGTAAGTGAAAGGAATTAAATGGTAACATTATAGAAGTTCAGTAAACCACAAAGATGAAAAGAGACAAAAAGAAAGTCAACTAACAATAAGAACAAAGCCTCACATATCAATGTTAACCTTGAATTTTAATGAATTAAATGCTCCTTTTTATTTTTATTTTCTTATTTTTTATTTGTATTTTTATTATTTTTTTTACATATACATGTGTTTATTAGGTTTACACTTTTTTGCCTTCACAAAATTAAAAAGGCTTAAAATTTAACAATGATAACAATGTTTAAAGTAAGGACTAGAAATGAAGAGAAGATGATAAATAGGGAAGAGGAATAACCAAGATCTGGTAATAATAGATGAAATAGATGCCAAAACCAATAATTTACATAGGATCAACAAAATGAAGTTTATTCTTTGAGAAGATAAACAATAAAGCACTAGCTAGACTAATCAAAAAAAAAAAATAGCTGTCAGAAATGGAAAAAGAGACATGACAACTTATAACACAAACTACAAAACATTACCAGACACTACTATGAACACCAGTACACCCACAAACTAGAAGGCATAGAGAAAGTGGATGAATTCCTAAAAACATACAATCTCCTAAGATTAAACTAGAAAGAAAAGGAACTTCTGAATAGCCTATTAATAAGTAGTGAGATCTAATCAGTAACAAATAATTTCTAAAGAAAAAAAAGCCTCAGGAATTAGTGGATTCACAGCTGAATTCTACCACATACACAAAGAACTGGTGCCAATCCTACTGAAGCCAAAAGTTCAAGAGGAGAAAACACTTCCTAACTCATTCTGGGAAGCCAGTATCACTCCGATACAAAAGCTAGGACAGGATGCAACAATACCAACAACATAATTACCAACCTTTGTCTCTGATGAACTTAGATGGAAAAATCTTCGACAAAATGCTAGCAAATCAAATCCAACATCACATCAAAAGGATAATTCACCATGAACAAATGTGTTTTATCCCAAGGATGTAAGGATGGTTCAATGTACAGAAGCTGATACGTGTGTTTTACCTTATAATCAAAATTAAAAACAAAAAACATATGATATCTCAAGAGATGCAGAAAAAGCATAACATATAGCATTCCTTAATGATAACCCCTCCCCTAAAAACTCAGCATTGAAGAAACATGCTTCCAAATTTAAAAAATCCAAATATGCCAAACCCACTGTCAACATCATACTGATGGAGAAAAGTTGAAACCATTCCCCTAACAACTGGAAGAAGACAAATAAGCCTATTGTCACTATTCCTATTCAACATAGTACTGAAAGTCCTAGCCAGAACGGTCAGGCAAGAGAAATAAATAACGGGCACCTCAATTGGAAAAAAGTAAGTCAAAATATCTCTGTTTCTTAATGATATAATCTTATACCTACAATTACTTAAGGACTTCTCAAAAGACTAGATTTGATAAATGAATTCAGAACAAATTCAGATTATAAAATCAATGCATGAGGGAGGGGTGGGGAAAGGAAGAGCAGAGAGAGGGAAGGAGCGAGGGGGTGGGGTCTTGGTGTGTGCCACACCTTTTGCGGGCAAAACACGATTGTAAGAGGGACTTTACCTAACAAATGCAATCAGTGTAACCTGGTTTCTTGTACCCTCAATGAATTCCCAACAATAAAAAATAAATAAATAAATAAATAAATAAAATAAAAGTATATGGAAGGCAAAAAAAAAAAATCAATGCACAATAATCACGACCACTTCTAAACATCAACAACAAGCAAGTTGAGAACAAAATCAAGAACGCAATCCCATTTACAATATCTGAAAAAATTAAATTCCTGGTTATAAATTTAAACAAGGATGTGAAATATCTCTACTGGAAGAAGTACAAGTAACTGATTAAAGTACTTATAGGTAACATAGAAAATGGCAAAACATACCATGCTCATATCTTGGAGGAATCAATATTGTTAAGATGTTCTTAATGCCCAAAGAAATCTACAGATTTGGTGTAATTACTATTAAAATACCAATGTCTTTTTTTCACAGAATTAGATAAAAACAATTTTAAAATTCATATAAAACCAAAAGAAAAAGTTCAAATAGACAACACAATCATGAGCGAAACCAGATGCATGCCATTACCTGACTTCAAGTTACACTATAAACTAGTACCAAAAGGCCTTGGTATTAGCATAAAAGTAGACAGATAGCTCAAAGGAACAGAACTGAGAATCTAGAAATAAAACCATATACCTTCAACCAAAATTATCTTTGACAAAGCAGAGAAAAGCATATACTGGGGAAAGAACGTGGTATTTAATAATTGGAGCTGGAAAACCTAGATAGCCAAATGCAGAAGAATGCAACTGGGTCCTTATCTCTTACCACGTACAAATATTAACCCAAAATTGATTAAAGATTTAAATGTAACCCCAAACAATAAAAATCCTAGAAGAAATCACAGGAAAAGCTTTCTGGACATTGACGTAGGCAAAGAAATTTCTTCCAAAGACTTCATAAGCAAATGTAATAAAAACAAAAATAGAGAAATTGGACCAAATTTTACTAAAAAGCTTCTTCATACCTGGAGAGATAATTGAAAGAGTAAATAGACAACCTACAGAATGGGAGAAAATATTCACAAACTATTAACATATGGCTGACAAAGGACTAATGAATAATCTTCAACAACTCAGCAAGATAACAATCCCATTCAAAAGTGAGCAAATTGGTCCAGGTACAGTGGCTCACACTTATAATTCTAGCACTTTGGGAGGCCGAGGCGGGTGGTGCCTGAGCTCACAGGATCGAGACCAGCCGCTAGTTGTGGTGGGCACCTGTAGTCCCAGCTACACAGTAGGCTGGGGCAAGAGAATTACTTAAGTCCAAAAGTTTGAGGTTGCTGTGAGCTATGACACCAGCACGCTCTCCAGAGGGTGACAGAGTCTCAGTCTCAATAAAAAAGAAAGAAAAAGAAAAGCGAACAAATGATATGAAAAGGCATTTTTCAAAAGAAGATATAAAAATCACCAACAAACATATAAAAATATGCTCAGTATTACAAATCAAGAAAATGCCACTGACAATCAGGACCTACCATCTTACTCCAATTAATATGGTCATTTTAAAAACTCAAGAAAAACAAAGTATGTTGGCAGAGAAATAGTGAAGAGGGATTGTTTATACACTGTTGGTGGAAATGTAAATCCGCAAAATCTCTCTGGAGATCAGTATAGAAACATCTGAGCTCAGCGGCTTGGGCACCAGCCACATACACTGGAGCTGGCGGGTTCGAATCCAGTCCAGGCCTGCCAAATATCAATGACAATTACAACCAAAAAATAATAATAATAATAGCTGGCAATTGTGGCTGGCACCTGTAGTCCCAGCTACTTGGGAGGCTGAGGCAAGAGAATCACCTAAGCCCAGGAGTTGGAGGCCACAGCACTCTACCAGGGGTGACATAGTGAGATACTGTCTCAAAAAAAATAAAATAAAAAGAACTAAAAGTAGCTCTACCGTTTGATCCTGCAATCATACTACTGTTCATCTACCCAGAGAAAAAGAAATCATTATATCAAAAAGATACTTGCACTTGAGTTTATCACAACACAATTTACAGTTGCAAAAATAAGGAATGAACTTATGTGAGTATCAACTAATGAACAGCATACTACTCAGTAATAATAAAGAAGAAAGTGATATCTTTTGTATCAACATGGATGGAACTGAGGCCATTTCCCTAAGTGAAGTATCTCAGGAACAGAAAACTACCTGCTGCATGTTTTCACTTATAAGTGGGAGCTAAATTGATGGTTGCACAAGGCACCCAGAATGGCGTAATGCTCATTGGAAATCACAAGAAGAGGTGGGAGGGGGCAAGGAATGCAGGGCACACAGCCACAGTGAAGAGTACTCTAAAGGTCCAGAGTCCACCACTGTACAATATATGCACCTGACACTGAATTGAACTTGAACTGCCTAAATCTATTAAACAATAATGAGAAAAACCCAAACACACCGAAATAGCTCGTCCCTTACAGTGTTCAGTGATGTTATAGTAACTTTCTATACCACGTTAGATTTTAAAATCTTACTATTAATATTGTCTAATGAGAATGTAATCTTTACATTTCCATGATAAACTATTACAAATATATGAACAATGATTTATGTTATGTCTCACAGCAAGACAACCATCACTAACAAGAAATGAAGCCTAAAATCTAAAAGGAACTCACCAATACTGCCCATCTATGTCTTTCAGAAAAAAAAATTAAAAAAGAAATAAAAGTTTCCTAGATACATGTGGATAAAGAGATTCAAAGTCTAAAATTGCACATATTAAGCAATGTTAAATTTAAAACAGATAATTTTAAATTTACTAAAAATGACCAGAATCGAGCTGAAAAAGATATGTATCCTAATATTTCTTGTAACATTTGACTTTGTAATATTGGACAAAACACAGAATTATTGCCACTTAAGATAATGTGAAAAGAAAAATGGTCACTTTCACTTTTATTACTATTACCTATGCATAGCATCAAATACAAAGCATTTATTTATTATAAATTATCTGATGAATTTATTTAATGAAGTTCAATTGGCATAGAAAATTAGGAGATGTCTAATTTAGCTGCTATATTTATTTTAATGAAGGATGTTCTACCCTAGAAAACTTACAAAATAAAAAGTAAGCAAGGGAATTATTATTAAAACCAACAGTTTAAATTCATTCAGCTAATTCTTCATTTTGATGTAAGGGAGTTTTGATCTAAAGAGAAATTTATTAGTGCTTTGAATTTTCTATTATCTTTTTTTTTTTTAAATAAGAGGTTAAGTATACTTGAACAATAATGAAAATTCCAATTCAGGCCAAATTATCCAGCATTTTAAGGCACATCTAATTAGAGAATTTGGAAGTTTATGATTATATGCATTCTAACTGTCTTCATAGAACCTACTTAGGCTTCAGGTAATCAATAAATGTGTCAAATAAATAAATGCAAAATCCTATCAATCTTTTCTCTACAGCAAATCTTAGATTTGTCTGTTTCTTTTTATAACTACTACACTATCCTGGGCCCATGAGATAGATTCTGAACTCAGCACTTTTGACTTAAGAAGCAGCCAGAGCTTTCCCCGAAAACACATGTCAGGTCAAATCACTCTTTTTTCAATTGTTCCCTTTGCACAAATAAAATTGGAAATCTTTACTGTGACTTAAGAAGCCACTTAAAATTCTTACTGTGTCATCACATGACACATGTTAGCTCTAATCACATTGACCTTAAAAAAAAGAAGAAGAAGAAAAGAAAAAAGGAAAGAAAACTTGTCCTTTCTAAACTCAAGACCTTGGTTTTCGTTTTATTCTCTTCCCAGAAAACTCTTTATCTGTTGTAATATGATTGACCCCTTTTCCTCCTCTATTTATATTAAATGTCAACTTCCCAGAAGGGTCTTCCTTGACTGTCACATACAAAAGATATTTCTCCTTTTTGCTTTTTTCCCTTTCCCCCTACACCCCATCCCAGTGTATTTGTCACCATACCAGGGACATCTCATTGCCAGTCGAGGAGATACCAACCTCCTTACGTTAAATTTACCTCCCTCTATAAATTACACCAATGGACACCGGAGTGTGTATGGAATCAAAAGGGCATGCATATGCACCTCATTGCTTTACTGTCCACTATGCTGTGATCTTTGGTCCAATAATTGATTATCTTTTAAATAGATATTAATTTCTGCATTTCTTTGTTTACTCTGGCTCTTCTATCAGTCTAGAAACCCCATGAGAACAAAAGTCATGTCTTTACCTTTGTATAAACAAGTCTTGTATGTAGAAAGCCTTCACGAAGTATTTGTTAAATAGATAAAAGAATAAAACAACAATTTGATAAAGATGAGATTTGGAAGAGAAAATTTCTAGGTTATTCTCAAGAAAGGATAGCCTTTCTTTCTTTCTGGGGAAGAAATTAGGCAGTGTCTCCCTAAAGCCCTACCTACTAAATATTATTCCTAAAAACTTGCAAACATTTTAAATGACTTACAATATGAATCATCTGAAGTAGGTTGGGTAAAACTTCTAAAGTAGAAGTCATCAAAAATGAGAATTAAATTCAGTATAATTATATTTTTTAGGCTCTGATTTTAATTTTGGTGATATTACCTTCAATCTGCAATGTAAAAACTTTTAAAAAATGGTAAATGGATTAGGGATCTATTTTTTTTTGGAAACACTCCACAACCCTGCATCTGCCCACACATGAATGCAATTATTTCTTGATCCGGTAAATAATATGTAATTTTTTAGACAGTAATACTAGTCATTAGGTAAATATCCTTTCAATATTATATTTTTATCAACTCTGTATTTTTGATGTCTTAATTCACATAATTGTGTGCACACTGATGTTTTTTAAATAAACTCTCCTTGCCTGGGACAGAGTACTTTAGTTGTACAATTTAACTACTGCAAGACATTTTAAGCAATTAACAAAGGACTGGGGAAGATAAAAGATAGGGTTTTCCATTACAAGAATAAATTTTGTCTCCCTTTCACTTTTAAACATTGTCGTCTATATTTCCCTCTGCAGTTTCGAAAACATAATTGTGCAATAAATGGGAGCCCGCACACTGTACCCCTTGATTGAATTATTGTACACAGCTATGATTCAATTTAAAAAAAAAAGAGTAAACGTAATTCTGTCTATTGCAAACTATCTTATGTAAGGTTGAGTTGATTCAGTTTGGTGGATAAAGTGGAAGTTTTATATTGGGAACATCTTAGGCACAGATTGTACAGAAGGAGAAAAATGATAAAGCACATTTACATTCAAATAAATTCACCAAGCTATTAAAAACTGCCAATTTAATAGTGCAGAGTTACCAAATTATGGACTGTGGGTCAAATCCAGCTCTCCATCCATTTTTATAAATAAAATTTTATTGGAAAACAGCCACATTCATTTGTTCATGCATTGCCTAAGGCTCCTTTTGACTACCATGGTAGTATTGAGTAGTTGTAAGGAAGGATATCTTGCTCATAAAGCTTAAATATTTACTCTCTAGGCCTTTAAAGAAAGTTTGTCAACTTCTGTAATAGTTTAATACTCTCACTTTACTGCAAATGGTATTTGGTGCTTAAATAAAATCTTCTGTTAAGGATTTTCTGTGGGATCCACATACTTATTACAGGGCTCAAAAATGAAACTAATTATGTCATTTGTTATACTAAGACAGCCATCCTCTAAACCAGGGGTGTCTAACCTTTTTTTTTTTTTTCCTCTGTTGCACATTGAAAGAACAGAGTTGTCTTGGGTCACACATTAAAAACACAAACACTAAGAAAAGCAGATTAGCAAAAAATGGTCCATGCATAGTTTTTGTCATATGACTTCACAGATAAGCAAAAAAAGTCCTCACCAAATCAGCTCGTGGCTAGTGGGCTGCAGGTTGGACACCCCTGTTCTAAACGGCACCTTCAACAGCCTTAAAGAGTGAATCATCTTGGAGCTGGAACACACTCTTCTTAGCAAAGAATCTCAAGAATGGAAGAAAAAGTATCCAAAGTACTCATCCCTACTATGAAACCAATTTATAGCTTTCATATGAAAGCTATAACCCAACTATAGCTCAAGAAGAAGGGGAAAAGGGAGAGGGAGGGGAGGGGAGGGGGAGGATGGGTGGAGGGAGGGTAATTGGCGGGATCACACCTACGGTGCATCTTAGAAGGGTACACATGAAATTTATTAAATGTAGAATATAAATGTCTTAACACAATAACTAAGAGAATGCCATGAAGGCTATGCTAACTAGTTTGATGAAAATATTTAAAATTGTATGTAAAACCAGCACGTTGTACCCCATGATTGCATTAATGTACATAGCTATGATTTAATAAAAAAACAAAGCAAACTAAATGTAGAATATAAATGTCTGAACACAATAACTAAGAAAATGCCATGAAAGCTATGTTAACCAGTTCGATGAAAATATTTCAAATTATATATAAAACCAGCACATTGTACCCTATGATTGCATTAATGTACACAGGTATGATTTTATTAAAAAAAAAAAAAAAAAAAGAATGAAAGAAAAAATATCCAAGTTACTGAGCCCTACTACAAAACCAATTTATAGCTTTCATACGAATGCTATAACCCAATTATAGCCCAAGAATATGGGGAAAGGGGAGTGGGGGGAGGATGGGTTGAGGGAGGGTATTTGGTGGGACCACACCTAAGGTGCATCTTACATGTGAAGTTACATGTGAATTACATGTGAAGTTCACTAAATGTAGACTATAAATGTCTGAACACAATAACTAAGAAAATGCTGTGAAGGCTATGTTAACCAGTTTGATGAAAATACTTCAAATTGTATATAAAACCAGCGCATTGTACCCCATGACTGCATTAATGTACACAGCTATGATTTAATTAAAAATTCTTCTTTAACCTCCCAGTATGTGTGACAGCACTGGATCCAGGCCGGTGATAAGGACTAATGAACTTGTTCAGGGGTAGATGGCAGTGTTTTAAGTGAAAGCCTGAGTCAGCCAGGAGTTCAGCAAACACATCACCATTCAGGCCTTCACAGACCCCCGCCCTCGAAGTCTACTTGGAAAGGGTGATCCAGCAGGCACCTGCAGCTCCTGGAAGATGGATGAAAACCCTCAGAAATTTCACATTAGGGTGAGACCAAAAGGACCTAAAAAGGTGATAGAGGGGCCGACATTGAGGGAGCTGACAGAGAAGTAAGAGGCTCACGAGAAGGAAGTGCAGGAGAGGCAGGAAAGAAGAAGCTTCTCTGGTTTCCTGCAGGAACAGGAGAAATACTCTGGCTGGAGTTTAGCTGATCACATGTCCGTGCTGATGAGAAACTGTCCAAACACCAAGCTTACCCTGCTCCGACCCTCAACCATTCACTTATCAGTTCCTTCAGATCTTATCTGGTTTTGGGGGAGAGAGGGTTGTTTTTTGTTTTTGTGAGACAGGGTGTCTGTCACCCAGGCTAGAGCATAGTGGCATCATCATAGTTCACTGCAACCTCAACCTCATGAGCTCAAATGATTCTCCTGCCACAGCCTCCTGAGTAGCTCGGACTAGGACTATCGGCACGCGCCACCCAGAGAGCCTGGCTGCATGTCTCTATTTCTTGTAAAGACAAGTCTTCCTCTTGCTCAGGCTGGTCTTGAACTCCTGGCCTCAGACAGTTCTCCTGCCTCAGCCTCCCAAACTCCGCCTGTTTTAATCATCAACTAATATAGTAGTTTTTTATAACTTAATAATCATTAATTTTTCCAGGAATAAAATGCTATATAAATAGAATGAATATTGTATTTTATATTGCTGAAAATTTTAAAAGACTTGTTTACCATTTAAAGTCACACCGTAAGTAGAAATGTCTCTTTTGTATATTCATTTTCTTCTTTTTCCATTCTTAGAACTAATGTCCTTTGACTTAGCCAGCCAGCCACTTGAAGCTTCACCACCACCTGGCTCCACATGAGTCACAATGACAGTTTGTCTCTTTGCTCTGCTTTGTTTTGAATCTTTTTCTGTCTGATCTTGAATTCAGTCTCCTATGAGGGAGATATCCTTGTTCTTTCCATCATATATTTTTCTACTTTACTTAATTTGTAACAGAACTTTGATTTTTTTTATCTCAGATGGCCCCGTGTTCTTCTCTAATAACTTTATGATAAAAGTTCCCTTTGGCATTCTAATGAAAATTTTATAAAGAATATTAAACTTTTATTTATATTACATAAAAATAAACATAATAGTCTAAAAGTAATCTGCAAAAGAAATTTAAAATAATTTATTATTGTTATTGTTATTCAATATGTAAATGCTTTGGCATGGCTACATTAGAAAATGTAATAAAATGATCATATGCCTTTTACTATACATAGAATGATTATTAATGAACCACACAAATTCAAATTAATGGTTATAATGATGACTTAAATATGCAAAAGTGGCATTTCTACTCATGATGTGATGTCTTTCTAAATGGGAAACAACTCTTGTTAAAATCCCCAGCAATAAAAAATACATTATTCCATTATTTGCATAGTACTTTGTCCCCAGAAAATTTAATTATTATTAAAAGTAATAAAAACTACCTAGAGTTTAAAATGTTATATAAAGATATATTTGGGGATTGGATTTCTACAGACATGGCTTTTACACTAATTAATATGTATGAATACATTTGGAAGTTCCATGGATTGAAGGATGTTTTGATAAGTCAGATATTCCAGCGGACTGGAAGGATGCCAGCATTCTTGAGTCTTATCCCATCCCCCTGACAGCAGTACGCCCCTCATGTTTACAACATGAAGATGCCGTGACCTGAGGACATCGTGACCCACAGAGATAGTAGTAAAAAAAGTAGTAAAGACTGGGCGGCACCTGTGGCTCAAAGGAGTAGGGTGCTGGCCCCATATGCTGGAGGTGGCAGGTTCAAAACCAGCCCCAGCCAAAAACCACAAAAAAAAAAAAAAAAAGTAGTAAACCATTAAACCGTGGATTCCCTGTTCACCAAATTTATTTCCTAATCCTAACCTCTTGTTACAGTTTTGCAGCCTTACCTAAAAGAATTTCACAGAATAAAAATCTGTGAATGAAATCTACAGAAATTCTGGTGGAATGAAAAGTTATGGGGAAAGTCCAGAAGTAAGGTGATGTGCCTGATGTACATAATAGTCTATTTCTAAGGCTTAAGGTTAATGGGAATTAAAGGTGGAAACAGAGGAGGGATTAAATCTTCCTGGAGGAAACACAGTGAGAAAAAGACTAGCCCAGGTCATGGAACAGCATGGCCGTACTGAAATATGGATAATCATTTCACGAGCACAGTGCTGCCTCAACAGCAGGCATAGAATAGATGCTCCGTCAGCACTCCGTGATAATGAACATCGGGGATTCTGGATAAAGCTAAGGAGTTGAGTGGCTCTTCACAACTCCACTTGCTTCTGCTTCAAAGTTTTGCTCAAAGAACTGATCAGGACACTGAAAGGCTGAGAACAGCTATTATTCCAGAGAATAACAAAAATCATATTTATGAATTTGCTTTCTGTTTAAATTCAATTAAAAACCAATGTTAGTAAGTTTTTTGCTGCTTTATGCTAGAAGCTTAGGTATTATCAGTAGAAAGCGTGGCTTTCTGAAGTGAAACCAAAAAAATGATGAAATCCAGCATACTTGAACAACTCAAGAGGATTTTATTTATTAATCTGCTTCTGAAGCCTGATATAAAAGAATAACACACTCTAAATAGGAAAAAAGTAAAGAGTACATGAGTTGATAACTGTGACCCACGATGATTCCTGGAGTTGTAATGTCTTTATCCACAGAGATACCTGCAACAACGCTGGTCAATCTTTACAACTTTCCATTTTTCTCCAATTTTTATCCTGACCCTTACTATGACTATGCACACTATATCCTAAATATTATCCTTTTGTTTATTTTTTTGTAGAAGAAGAAAAAGCTTCAACTCCACCACTTTTGCTATCAATTTTAGTATTTCTAATTTCTCCCACAGTAACAAGTAAGGTCGAAGTATATTATTTTAAAATTTCAAACATAGGTATGCATTTGAAAACTTAGAAAAGAGACATGAGCTTTAGTTTTCAGTGCTGTATCACTGCTTTTCCTAAAAGACCAACAAGAAACACTCAAGAGAATGTGGCAGAAAATAAAAAAAAAGAGAACATGGCTGGTTACTAGTTGAAGAGGACAGGCCTCCTGGAGACCCACGTGGGAGATGTCTGCCCCTACCTACTTCATGTGCCATGGGGTTGCCACCTGAGCAAAAACTAGACAGCAAAAATAGAAACTAATACCAAATCTTTCAGTCAGATCTGGGATAAATCATTTAACACACGTCCATTTCCTTGTTTTAAAATGATGAAATCCATTTTCCTCCAGTAAAAATGAACTAAAAGTCTTTAAATGAAAGATTTTTGAGTCTTATTTTATTAATAAAGTATTATTTTTCTTCTAAGAATAATGATTCTAGGGCACTTATCCTCCACACTACCATCCATCGGGAAAGGATGAAGCATTCATATTGGTTGCCTGTATTTCAAATGATTTATTGTTAATGGTGAATATATTTCTTAATGACTTCAAGCTTGAGGAGTGCTGTGAAACCACAAAACTTGATGTTTGAGATTTATTTTTCTCTTCAGATAAAATTTCAAGTATGCTACAAGCAATTAAAGTGTGGGGAAAGCCTTTGTTCCCATTTAGACCTTTTATAAACTTTTAAAAATATATCACCATCTATCTCTCCAACATGAAATAGTCTCCAGCTGGGAAAATGTGTTAAAATAAACAGTGAGAATGAGTCAGGTTGAACAGCTTGCCTGCAGAGATCACCTACAAATTTTGTAAGGCAAAGTACAGGAAAGACATTTATATCCTAAAATTCTGGCTTTGGGGTAGATCTAAGTATTATTAGGCAAAATGATATCAATTTTAAATATGAGAGGGACAGGAGCCATAATTGTCATTAAAGTTGTCTGCAAAGAAAACATCAATTAAAGGTGCGAGAGAACGTTTCAAAAACAGATGTGAGATCTGAACACCTATAGGTTTAAACACATAACTCACTGGCTACTGAGCATTTCGTATGAAAATCTGGCTGTAGTTTATGGACATCAGTGGCAACATAGGAATATCAGGCTGTGTTTGCTGCACCAATGGCTTCTTCAGTCTAAGAGTTTAACTGTTCCAAGTCACATGAAGTATCTTACGTATTGCTAAACAGTCAATTAAATCAACTTTTGTCTGCCCAAAGATTTCTCAAGTAGTGATTAAATAGGATAATTTTATACTTTTACTTTTTACCTCCTCTGTATACAGGTATGCATTTTGTTTTTAACATTTGGTCTCACTTGAATTGTAGGGGTCCAAAACCCAAACCATGGCAGCTCACAGAACTGAAAAAAAAATCCTCGGGGTCTTTCTGACTTCCCTCTCTCCAACCATTTCTCAATGCATGAGGCCCGTCAGTGGGGTCTCTCTCAGTGGCCCTGGGTGGGGAGTGGGAAGGAGAAAAAAGAGTCTGGAAGAGTTTGAGCCCTGTTCTCTTCTGTAGAAGGCCCAGTGTGCTGGATGCACCCACAGAGGGGAGAAGCTGTTTCTGCAAGCCCTGGCTTAGTCGGCTCTCAGCAGCCCTGAGTGGGGCAGGGGAAGAGGAGGAAAGGAATTGGAATGGAAGCTAGCTCTCTGGTCTTTTATGTCTCTCTCTTCAAAAGGGAAACCTCCTGTAATGCCAGGCTCTGCAGTCCCCCAGGACCCATCTGGCCACTGTGGCTCCAACAATCTGGGCTAGAGGTTGGAAATCATGTGTGAAAATGAGCATAAGCAAGATGAAAACTGAGGGGTTGAAGCTCCCTAGGAACAACAAATGTGCAGGGTGGTGGAGAAGCATCAGGCTTCAGTCTGTGGTGTCTGGAAGTGGCCTGGAGGGCGCTGGCAGCCTGGTGCTTGGTACTCAAGAAACTGCCAGTTCACTGGTGGCAGCAGCTTTGAGGCTTGTGGGACAGTTCTCCAGCAGCTCAGGAGCCTGCTGACTGCCAGAAATGTGGGAAAGGAAAAAGTAAACTGCCCCACCTACCCTTCTCACTGGCCTCTCTGGGTAGATCTCTGCCAGGATCTTGCTCCTTCACATTCTGCTCTTCAAAGTCTTCCTGTGGGATCTCTGGTAGGTTCTGGTGCTTTCCCCTTTTTGGAATTACACCAACTTCATGTTTGTTTGTTTGTTTCTTTTTTATCTAAAGCTTTTCCTTCTTTCTGAGATGCTCCAGCAGCTGATATCTCTGATCCATCATTTTGTTTCTCTTTAATTTTAACTAATGTCCATTATGAAAATGCAGAGGTACTTTCTTGACAGGCAATAAGGAAACAATTACAAATGCACTGGAGGCCAGTGACAGCACAGCGAGGGGAAAGTCCAATATATTTGCACCTTCTAGCATATATAGCCATACTGTTTTTATTACTATAGCTTTGTAATATACTTTAAAAGTAGGAAGTATAATGCCAATAGCTTTTTTTTTCTCAAGACTACCCATTCAGAGTCTTTCATGAGTCTATATGGAATTTAAGAAGGTTTTTTTCTTTAAAACATAAATAGGACATGAACTATATACACACATATACATATGATATATATGTATGACACATATATATCATATGTATTTGGTAGGTATATGAATTTAAGTCAAATAGAAGTTTGGGTAATTATTCAGTTTTGGCAGTATTCACAGTTAGTGAGTTTTCCCATTACAGATTTTCTAGCATTTTGATGTGCAGATATTTTATCTGGACCACATCACTGTATAAAGTAATATACTTTGCTGACCAAAGAAAAATTTTGTTTTTAGCAATCATTAAAGAAAATGATTGGGCTGACTTGAAGACAATGTATGACTAAGATACACAGCAATGATCTGATAACGTGCCTGTCTCTTCTGTAATCTATAAGTTCCTCAAAAAAAGAAAAATGTTAATTTTCAAACCATCTACCTCAAAACAGAAAATTGTATTCTCTCTGTTCTATGGATGAGTTTGGCTCCTTCTGCTCTACACATTTCACCCACTCAGGAATTAGCTATCCAGCTAGTGTGTGCTCTTTGCATGGAGATGCAAGGGCAGAGGAAGACCAACGGAAACATAGACAGCTTCTCAAGTTCTAGTTTTGAAACAACCACCCTTGCCAATCAACATGCTAATGACTAAATTATTAGACCAACTCTAAACTCAAGGGCCAAAAGAATACGCTCACTATGATAAGGTTGTATTAATGGTATGGATGCAGGATAGGGTGACATTTGGTTCAAAAATTCAATTTACAACGGATAGTGTAATATCTTTTCCCAGAACATTGCAGTGATGGATACTCAACAAGTAAGCAAAAATAACTGTCTTTCCGATTGAACCAAATCAAAATATTACTTTTTAAAAACTCAATTCTGTATTAGGGGTTCTTGGTTGCTATAGACTCTAACTCTAGTTTTTTTTAATGGAAAATTTTCTGAAAATTTTGGAAACATTTTGCTTAACTTACAGAATTAACAGCAAATTTTGAAAAAAAAATCTAAGAACCAGAATAACACTAGAGTACATGAACAGGAAACATTCAATTAAAGCACTATTGCCAAAATGAGTCAGGACATGTGGCTATTTGCAAAGCATATAGTCTGAGACTTAGGATTTCTAACTCTTATGAGCATTGATCCTGATCTTTAGAACAGTGACTGACACAGAATAGAAAACTAGAAAATTAATACATACATATTTAATGAATAAATAAATATGTGCACAACATTATACTAATCCACTCAAGATTTAAAGTTTTGAGAGAATCTGTCTGCCTAAATTTATCAGATAACTAACAGTGAACCCTGATTTACCATCTCATAGATGTTTCTTACAAGGGGTAGATTCTGCAAAAGGAAATAGAAATGTTTTTATCAGTAATTGTGTGATTATACTCACCTAAATAACAAATATGTGCTCTAAACTGATCATACTACCAACTGAATTTAAAAATTTTACAACTCACGATTGTATGTAGTTTTTGTACAACAATGCAAATCTCTTCCATATGAGCATTTTCAAAATGTAGTCATGCCACTTTTTTCCAATCTTTTCCCATGTCACTGTCTCCTTTATATATCTGAGTTGCAGGCTTTTCTAATGACAGACAGTTCTTTTTATTTATTTATTTGTTTATTACATATACATGTGTTTATTAGGTTTCTACTTTTTGCCTTCACAGAATTAAAAAGGCTTAAAATTTAGTAACAATAACAATGTTTAAGATAAGGACTAGAAACAAAAACCTCTTAAAGAACAAAGATAAATACATTCAGAAAAGAATCAGATGATTACTGCATCGAAATATTAAGCAATATAAATAATAATAATGCAAAGAAAGTAACATTCACATTGTCAGATAAGAGTATGTCTATTACAGAATGCTTTGACTCTGAGGCTCAGTATGGAGTCATCAGTTAACTTCTTATTATGTTTTTTCCAAAGTCTCAAAAAATAGACAACTAATATTTATAAATAAAAGTAAAAGATAATGTAAAAAAACAGATCATGCCAAATCTTATGAACAATAGAAAAAGAAGAAATAAATGACAAGTTCTTGTTACAAATATCCAATGGACATACAACTTGCACTTAGGAACAGAGGCTATTGCAGGCGATAGGTAAATGCACCTGTTTCAACTTCCACACAATTCCAATCTAAGAACAAACCTATAGAACCTATCTCGTTCATAACCCGGGGACCACCTGTTTACTACACATGTGCCATGCCACATTATCTCGTGTTTTTGTAATGTGTTGGTTAGAGTATAGGTGAAGATATTATTACAAAGGAGCAGAAATCATAGAAGTTCTAACGAGGTACAACTTTGTTTCTCTTTCCAAATTTAGGCATGCTACCCAGAGTAGACAGATACCATATTTTACCATATTTCTTCATTTGGGATATTCCACCATTTCCTTGGAAAAAAGTCAAACTCATCGCCTTCATGGTTAAGACTTATTGATTTGTCTGCATTTCAGTATAGAAAAGAAGAAAAGGAAAGATGCAAAGAATATGCAACTTTATTTTTAAAGGATATTGTTGGGGGTCAGGGGTCCCAGTTCCTTGAAACCATTTGACCTGGTTCAATTACTCAGCTGAGCTAGAAAGTTCAACTGAGGCATGGTGGTAATTGAAAGTAAAAATAGGCTAGGCGCCTGTAGTTCAGCAGCTTGGGCGCCAGCCACATACACCGGGGCTAGTGGGTTCGAACCCATCCCAGGCCAGCTAAAACAACAATGACAACTACAACAAAAAATAGGCTGGGTGTTGTGACAGGCACTTGTAGTCCCAGCTACTTGGGAGGCTGAGGCAAGAGAACCGCTTAAGCCCAAGAGTTTAAGGTTGCTGTGAGCTGTGATGCCACAGCACTCTACCAGGCAACATAGTGAAACTCTGTCTCAAAAAAAAGGAAACTGTAAATAAAACTGAAGGGGCACAGGCAGTGTGGATACAAAACAAAAGTAACCTACACAAGTTTCAGGGTAAAAAAGAGAGATTTTTTTATTTAGGAAGAACAAAGAGAAAGTTTAGAGCACTTCCAGAGGGATTTGGAAGTAGGTCCCTCTTAGGAAGGAGAAAAGATGAGAGAGGGAGAGAGATTGAGATGCAAAGCCTTATAGGGATATAAAAACTCTGTTTGGAAGAGGTTATAACTCTTTCACTTTGTTTTTTTGTTTGTTTGTTTGTTTGTTTTTTGGTTGTGAGTCTCTCATTGTCTGTGCCTCCAGGCGGCACTGCCTTTTCTGTGGGTCATTGATTCTCTCTTTCTATTAGTCACTGGTTACCTAGGTTACTTCATACCCACATTCTTCATATCCTCATTCTTCTGGACCTTCCAGACTTTTGGTTCAGGAGGCCAGATTTTCCTCCTACTCGCCCATTGAAGCCCCTTTCTTTGTGTCCTTCTCAGATATGATCTATAAGATGCAAACATAACTTATTCTTACTTCCTCAAAGTCTGAATGTAGTCACATGGCCACACCTTGTCAGATAAAACCAGCTAATACTTTTTCTCGAGAATGATTTTGCACATGTACACTCTCTTCCCGAAATGTGGTGTTCCCTCCTTCCCATGTCTACAATAGCCACCAGTGCCTTCTTTTCTGGGAAGCCTTTCCCAAATTCTCCATGAAGATTTGAGTGCTACATTTTAGAATTTTAGTATCTCCACTTTAGCATTTTCCACTTTCTATTCTATATTCTTGAAGACACAAAACATAAGTTGCACATACTTTTTTTATGTATGGTTAAAAAATCCAAGAATCTTAAAAGTGCATTTTCATTCCATCAGGTCACAGAATGTACATTATTCTTATTAGTAGGCTGGTTCCATATTTGGAAGCTTCGCTTGGGAAGGGAGTTACTCCACCAGGAACTGCTGCCTTCAGCCCTGGTCTCTTAAATGGGTTCATGGAAGCTTAACAAAAGAAAGCTTCTTTTCCAGATATCTCAGGATGCAAACTTTCTTTTATAAAACAGTTTTGCTGTTCTGTATTAAAATCTATAATGCATGGGGTTGTATTGTTAGGAAACATGCAAACCCAGGAGAATTCTACTGAGTGCTTCGAACATGTATAAAGATTATTTAAGGGACAATGTTCATGATAACTCAGCATACAAAGCAATATACTTTTGCTACTGGTTCTATTCCAAAAGTTTAACTGAAAGCTAAGATACCCAATAATTGAAAAAGCCATTCTGTATATTTATGATTGAGTTTGGTGAATACAATTCCCATTAAACACATCATTTTACCATTGTAATGAATAGTAACAACTGATATCTCATTCATTATTTGGTCCTTAACATCTCAGTTGCCTTTTTTTCTAATGCTGTAATCTGTTATTTAATTACTGAAGCATCTCCCTAATGTTGAACAAAACTTTTAATACATAATTAATACAAACAAGCTTAAGCTATTTGAATAGTATCCTTATGCCAGCTTAACTAATTTTGTCCAAGAAGACAAAAAGTTGCAAAAAAGTAAATATTCTTTAAAAATTAGTAATTGCATTATATTTGGAGATTATTTTTGAGTTCCTTATGTGAGACCTGAGAATATCTGCATAGAAAATAAAAATCAGTCAGATTTCCAATTTGGTTTCATATAGACCACAAAAAAGTTGTTCATGCTTCTTATTTTTTTCTAATCTTGAATTCACTTAAAAATTGTATGTAAATATCTTTCAAGCGAAGGCTACAACTCATTTACTACACAAGAAGACGGGAAAGGGGAGAGGGAGGGAAGGGGAGGGAGAGGGTGGGGGGAGAGAGGATAAAGGGTGAGATCACACTTGTGGTGCATGTGTGAAGGGTCAGGAGAAAACTTCTAAATACGGATCAAAATTGTTTTCACACAGTAAATG
>CAUYRH010164144.1:0-21142 GCA_963574655.1 Perodicticus potto | reverse complement strand
ACTATTCAATATTAACAATAATTTTAAGATAACTCCTCAATTCTTGGTTTTATAAGAATAGTTTCTCGGCTCGGCACCTGTGGCTCAACGGGCTAAGGCGCCAGCCACGTACACCTGAGCTGGCGGGTTCAAATCCAGCCCGGGCCCGCCAAACAATAATGACGGCTGCAACCAAAAAATGGCCGGGCGTTGTGGCGGGTGCCTGTAATCCCAGCTACTTGGGAGGCGGAGGCAGGAAACTTGCTTGAGCCCAGGAATTGGAGGTTGCCTGCTGCCACAGCACTCCATCCAGGGTGACAGCTTGAGGCTCTGTCTCAAAAAAAAAAAGAATAGTTTCTCAATTCTTCTACCATAAGCATGTTTAACCTCATGTCACCTTAGTATAGGAACTATGCCAAAAACTCTGTGAAACAAAGTTAATTTTACATGAGATAATTAATTGAATAATTTTTACATTACTATTTGTATTTTTTTCATAGAAAACATTCACTTGCCTGAGGACAAAAGACTATTGATCATCTCCAAAAATGTAGGATGCACGAACTGGTAATCCTCAAGAAGCAAAACGACCTGCTGTGCTTCAATTCCTGCAAGATGCAGCACCTACAAAATAAAAACTTTTAAAATTTGCTTTTGCACATTTTAAGTGAAAGTTTACATGTAATTTTTTTTTTTTTTTTGAGACAGAGTCACTCACCCTTGGTAAAGTCCCATGGCATCACAGCTCACAGCAACTTCAAACTCCTGAGCTTAAGCAACTCTCTTGCCTCAGCCTGCCAAGTAGCTGGGACTACAGGCGCCGCCACAAAGCCCAGCTATTTTTTGGTTGCAATTTTGTTTGGCAGGCCGAGCTGGATTTGAACCTTCCAGCTCCAGTGTATGTGGCTGGAGTCCTAGCTGCTGAGCTATAGGCACCAATCCACATGTAATTTTTTTTTAATTTTTAAATTAAAAATATATTTAGTGCCCTCTAAGCATTTTTGGTACAGTTAAAAAAATCATCATTCTATATGTAAAGTATGTCACTGTCGTGAATTATTTATATTTGAAATAATCAAATTTAAGGGTAAAATTTTTGCCATATAATTTGGAAAGTAAATCTAAGCAATAAATAAATACTATTGGAGAGATATTTTAATTATTTTATAGCTAGGACATTAAAACAAAAACTAAAATGTTTACATGGATGGAGCTGGAACATATTCTTCTTAGCAAACTATCTCAAAAATGGAAGAAAAACTATCCAATGTACTCAGCCCTACTATGAAGCTAATTTATAGCTTTCATATGAAGGCTATAAGCCAATTATAGCACAAGACTATGGGGAAAGGGGCAAGGGAGAGGAAGGGGGGAGGTTGGGTAGAGGTAGGGCAGTTGGTGGGGCCACACCTACACTGCATCTTAGAAGGGTACATATGAAAGCTACTAAATGCAGAATACAAATGTCTTCATACAATAACTAAGAAAATGCCATAAAGGCTGTGTTAAAACAGTTTGATGAAAATGTTTCAGATTGTATATGAAGCCAGCACATTGTACCCCACGATTGCACTAATGTACAAAATTATGATTTAATTAAAAAAAATTTTTAAAAAAACCCCCAAAACCAAAAACTAAAGGTTTATTTATATATATAGCTGCATATTTCCTATGCAAATTCCTTCCTTTCGTTTATATACAAACATCCCATAACCTCAGGTACCTAGGTCTTAGAAATCCTAATAGAAATCTTTTTCCTGTCTATAAATTCAAAATACACTTTTCTAATAATCATGTGAAAAATATTAATCAAAATTAAAATGAAAACTATGCTGTATATCAGAAGAATTAAAAATCGTTTAAGATATTTAGAATAACTAATGTGATTTTAAATCCAACAAAGTAAAAATGAGCGAGCAACTCACATGTTTGAGATCGTTTTTGAACTGCTTCAGTTCATACCCTCTGGAGATCTTTGGAGAAAACAGCACTGCACCATGCATATGGCTGACTAAGGACGTGGTGGTCCGGCGACCCACGCCACTGCGTCCTGCTAACAGCAGGGACCCTCCGGGGACACTCAGCACTCTGTCTACCCTGGACATATACTCCAGGACTTCTTGGAAAAGTAAGATATCCAAATTCTGGTTATCTCGTCCATAATGAATAAGACCCTTTTAAAAAATCACAAAGAATATTTTATAATTAATATAAGCCCTAATTACATAATAAAATGTCACTTATCTAGATTAAAATACTACATTTTGATATACTTAAGAAAACAAGTGACTACATGTCATCTCATACCCAAGATTTTATTTACTTGGTTATCCAGCTTTATTGGAGCTCTCAAGGAAAAACTCATATAATGTCAAACAAGTTCAAAGGCCCATGAAAATCCGTTACTTTTGGACATTAACACAACTAATTAAAAACAGTATGAGATAGTAAATTATAAAAACTTTAAAATCTCTTTATTTTATTTTATTTTTTTTTTGAGACAGAGCCTCCAGCTGTCACTCTGGATAGAGTGCCATGGCATCACAGCTAACAGCAACCTCCAATTCCTGGGCTCAAGCGATTCTCCTGCCTCTGCCTCCCAAGTAGCTGGGACTACAGGCGCCCGCCACAACGTCCAGCCATTTTTTGGTTGCAGCCGTCATTGTTGTCTGGCGGGCCCGGGCTGGATTCGAACCCGCCAGCTCAGGTGTACGTGGCTGGCGCCTTAGCCACTTGAGCCACAGGAGCCTAAAATCTGTTGAGTTTTATTAATTGTTATGAATAATGCATACAGACGATGAATAAATCCCATAACTCTAGAAACCAAATGCTTAAACAATCTTTTGTGAATACCGGTCTTTGCACTGTTTGGGAATGAACTGAAAGCCCACGGAGGGAGGTACCGGGCTCCTCTGGGGACGATGTGACAGAGCACAGGAAGGGAGAAGCAACATCCAGATGTCACAAGCTTAACAACTTTCAATATTCCCAATCTTTGTAATATCCATTCCAAGCAAATAAATCAGTTTATCAGACCATGAAAAAACTTTTTCTGATATAAAGTTCACACTAAATTAAATCTAAACATTAATTTGTATAGCAATCATATGAACACCGTTACTTTTTCTCTAACTAAATATTTAAAAAAAAAAAAAAAAGAAACTCTGTAAGACTACCAAAGTTTCAGAGACAGGCAGCATCAATATCTTATGGGACCCAGTTAGAAATCTGGACCCTCTAGGCCTGAATTTGACTCTGAGGAGATGGGACCAAGAATATGTACATTTCCAGTTCTCCAGGTAATTCTGATCCTCACTAAAGTTTGACACCCATTAACCTAGAATGAGTTCCTCATTATTAAGTCTCATTAATATTTCCAATATCAGATACCTTTTCCAAAAATGTATCTTAATAATTTTACACATATCTATGTAAGTACATGTGTATCTAGTTATACCCCACAATGGATTAAATTGAGAAAAATAAAATTTATCATCTCAATGCCCTCAAATTATTTGCAAGAAATATTTTTAAAATGACTATGAAAACTAAATCACAATTCAAATTAATGATCTGTACTACACCTTTTTAATAACATCCTTGAGATCTGTGCAGTTTAGTTTTCCGAGTGGTTTTCCATGAGGTGGTAATGGTTGCCCTGGGGCTGTTCTTGCCCCTGAATTATGGCGGGCTCCCCATGTAACATAGAAAGTATCTGTAGAAATAAAAGATATTTTGGTTTCTATGGATTATTTGTAATAGAAGAATCAATAAATGCATTGCTTACCAAATTAATGTTAACTTAATTAGTCCAAAGAAGATTTTCCCCAGAAAGGAAAAGGTATATTTAAGTATGCCCTGAAGGTCAGTATGACCAGGTGTAATATAAGGATTGACAATTCTACCAAACTCAGGCCACCTAACTGATAGAATCCCTGGTCTATATTCCACTTCTTCTTGTCTTTCTCCCCAAATGAACTGGCTTCCTTCTGCCTCCCCCTCCTCTTCTCCATGTTTACTCTCATTTTCTCCTGTATTTCCATTCTCCTTCAGAATCTACAAATTTGTAAATTAAAAATAACTTGTAAAAAATTGGCAAATAAAAAAACTAAAAACTCTCCTGAGGGGGAAAAAAACATAAGAATCACCATGAAGAACTCCAACTTCTAAAACAAAAGAAAAATTGGGAAAGAGGGCAACAACCTACCTCCAAGTACAATGATGGGCACACGGGGTGATGGGCACGCTGAGGACCAGGATGCAGGCCGAATAAAAGTGACCCATGGAACCAAAAATATTTGTGCCCCATAATACTTTGAAATTTAAAAAGATTTTAAAAAGGAAAAATTAACAACAAATATTAGAAAACAAAAATCCCCCAAACTTCCCTTCCGAATTTCTCTTAAATTCCTGCATGGTACGGTCCTGCCCCATACAAGGAAAATCCATTTGCTTTCTATTGCGCCTTTCTCCTCTGGGGGACTGTCCTGCCAGGTTCTCTCCTCGTCACGCACTCGTCTCCACACTCTCCTCCCCTAGACTCGAGCTGCTTCCTGCTCCTCTCCTGGCCATCATCATCACCACGTCGCTTCCGTTATTTTCTATCTGTGGAGGTCATTCAGCCATAAGCTCCAAAGCCAGAACATCAGGCATCTCCTTCCTAAAGCTTTTCCTGCATCTGTACGACTTTACACACAAAGCCACCATCTTTTCGGTTTTCTGCTCTCCGTTATATATTGCTGTTCCCCTGAATCCACATTCACCCTTCCATTCTTTTAATTACAAAAAGTCTCCTTGAATTATTTAATCTTATATATTAAATTATCATATTTGTAGATTTTTAATATTTACATATATACACACATACATAGGTTATGTATTTTTTTTTCAAAGTTGATTTGAAGATACTGTTACTGGTCAACTGTACCTAGACATGCCACACACATTCATTTTACCTGAATTAATACACTTTTGGAGAATGATCAATTTTACTTCCAACAAGATCTCTTAGGATGTGCACATGGATTTATGGTCACTCTGTATAGAATTATTTATATTTATATACCAAAAGCTCACCTACTACTTATCTCTATGGCAAACCTCCTAAGCTCTAGCTTAGTCCATATTCAATTGTTTAACAGACATATGATTCATGCATTCATTCACTCAGCACTTATTTTGAGAACCTGTGTTTAATCAATGTACTTTCTGTTTAAGGTAAGAATTGAACAGGTAAACGTGATTCCAACCCTCACAGATTATAAGCTCTATGTACATTTCCAAAAGATACTCATAAAGCTTGCAAACATTCAAACACATATATAAAACGTAAACTATTATCTTTGTATCTCATCACTTCTCACCTGGACCACTGTAGTAACCTCTTATCCTGTACCCCTGCTGTGAGTTTCCACCTCCTCGAGTATATTCTCACTGCTACTAGAATAATACACACAATAACAAAACTTGATTGTGTCAAGCCACTCCAGGATCATACATAGCTTTCCTCTACTTCCTTATAATAAAGAAAGAAAATCTCCTAAACATGGCCCTTTGCGATCTGGCTCCACTGACTGCTTGAATCTCCCATTTGTCTCTTACTATACATTGTAGCTTTCTCAGCCTCTGTTTTGTATATTCTCTTTATCTTGTGTAAAATATCATTCACTTACTATATTCATCCTTTAAATTTTTTTTTACTATTTTTAATGTGTTTTTTTAGGTATAATTTTTTAAAAAAAACATATATAGGAATTGAATAATGAAAACTGAAAGAATTGAAAGATGTCAATTCTTCCCAAACCAGTAGACAGATTTAATATTCCTGCTACCAAAATCTTAGCAACAATTTATAGATATAGAAGATTGTTTTAAAATTTACATGGAAAGGCAAAAACTAAAAGAACTGTGAGAAATATACTTTATACAAGGAGGAGCCAGTCTACCTAATTTCAAGACTCATTCTACAGTAACTATAGTAATAAAACAGGGAAGTGGCAGATGCAAAACACAACAACGGGAAAGAACAGAGAACTCACCCACACGACCAATTATTGACACAAGTGGAAAAGCAATTGAGGCAGAAAGACAGCCTTTTTAAACAAATGATGCTAGAGCAAGTGGACATTTTCAAGTTAAAAAAAAATTAGAGTCCTGATCACAGGACCTAAGTATCATTCCTTATACAGAAGTTACTCAAAGTGGACCACTGACTCCAATGGAGTCACACAGAACTATAAAACGTCTAGGAAAAAACATGAGAAAATCTTTAGGATCTGAGCTCAGACAAAGAATCCTTAAATTTAACATCAAAAGATTCTTACAAGGAAAAACTGATAGGTCAGACCTCATAAAATCAAAAACGTTTTATTTTTGAAAGACCCTGTTAAGAATATGACGAGACCAGCTACAAAAGAGAGAAAACATATTAATATTTACAAACCATATATCCAACAAAAATAGTATCTACAACACATAAATATTCTCAAAACTCAACAGTAAAAAAACCAAACAATCCAACTAGAAATGGGCAAAAGACAAGAGACTTTTCGCCATAGAGAATATACAGATGGCAAATAAATACGTGAAAAGATGTTGAACTTTACTAGCCATAAGGGAAATGCAAATTAAAACCACAATGACATCAACATCCACTTACCAGAATGGCTAAGATGAAAAATAGTGACAACACCAAGTGCTGACAAAGGCAAGGAGCAATTGCTACTCTAGAAAATAGTTGAGGTTGGGTACAGCGGCTCATGCCTCATCAGACCCTGTTTCTATTAAAAATGGAAAAAGTAGCCAGGCATTGTGGCAGGTGCCTATAGTCCCCTTGGGAGGCTGAGGTAAAAGGATTACTTGAGCCCAGGAGTTTGATGTTGCTGTGAGCTGTGACTTCACAGCACTCTACCGAGGGCATCAGAGTGAGACTGCCTCAAAAAAAAAGAAAATAGTTTGATAGTTGCTTGAAAAACTAAGAGAACAAGTACCAGACAACCCTACAATTATACTCCTATGCATTTGCCCTAGAGAAACAAAAATGTACGTTCACACAAAAACCTGTATTTATAGGAGCTTTACTCGTTCCTAATAGCCAAAGACTGAAAACAACCCAGATATCCTTCAGGAGATAAATGGTTAAGAAATGGTGGTACATTCACACAGAGGAATACCCATGGAGCAATAAAAAGGAACAGACTATTGAAACACACAACAGCTATCTGTATGTATCTCCCTATAGTTAAGGTTGAGTGAAAATAACATTCTTGAAAGACAAAATTGAAGACATAAAAAACACGTAGGTGGTTCCCATGGATGGGAGAAAGTGGGCATGGTTAGCAGAGGGCAACATGCTCTATCCTGTGGTAATGCTAATGTTCTGTAACTTAACTGTGTCGATGTCAATATCCTAGTAGTGATGTTGTACTTTAATCTGCCCAGATATTACCACTGGGGAAACAACGTAAAATGTGTGCATACTCTCTCTGTATTAATTCTTACAACTACATATGAATCTATAATACTCTCAAAAAAAAAGAATTTAATTTAAAGGAAGTTTCAATATAACTTCCTCAAAGAATTTTATCTTTACCTCTTCTACAACCTTGCTATCATTTATCCAAACATATTCAGAAAAGTTATACTAATTGCAAAACATTTCATGCTCTATTATAATTATAATTTTAACCATCTATTTCAACAAATCTTTGTGGCATCTAAACATAGCAGATATCACTGTAAACTAAGACTTTCACATCTGTTCCTGCCATTAGATCATAAGCTTCTTGAGGACCATACTGCATCTAGTTTATTTTATCTGTATACAAAAGTAAGTGTTCTTAAAAAACTATTCTTTCACTATGTGAATATTCTATATTGCCTAGATCTAACATATGACAAACCTGTGTTTTTAAAAAATAAACCATTTGCCGAAGAGCAAAATACCAAAAAAGAAAGGGAACGTATTATTTACTGAATCTTACACAAAGGGCTCTGAAAGATACCAAAATGTAGCAGGACTATCCAACTTTTTTTTTTTTTCGGCCACAAATTGGAAGAAGAGTTAGTCTTGGGCCACACATTAAAAACACAAACACTAATGAGCAAAAAAAATGTCCATGCATAATTTTTGCAATATCTGATACCACAGATAAGCAAAACAGGCCTCAAATCCATTCAGGCTGCAGGTGGACTCCCTTGCCAGGATTGAGACACCAACCAAGGTACCACACTATCTAATGCCCAAAGGATATGCCACTTTCTTTGCAAGAAGCTATACTACTAACTCGATTTTCTGACTGAGCAGGACGGTATCACGTAAGCAGCAAAGCCTCTCCACTCTAAGCGATGACAGCTACAGGCCTCACTGCACAATCCTCACTAATGCCAAGCCAGCTCTGGAACATGAGCAGGCCTCTCTCGGCACCGCATCACGCTTCCACTCTGTATGGTCTCGGAAACTCCTCTCCTGATTCCAACACTAGGGCAGTTCCTAGAAAATTTCCTTCTGTTAATCACAATATCCTTTCCACTGTGTAATTACAGCCCGGACACCAAATTCAAATTTAGAAGTGTATGATACATAGAACATATTATATGAAATATTTGTAAAGCCTAGCTTTACACTCTGAAAAAATAAACATTTTATAGGCTGAAAGCAGTTTTATTAGAAAGTATTTCCATACTGAGGTCTTTTATCAAAGGCCCTCTCATCACCATGATTTTCACATTGCACACATTATTTCTACAGCAGATTTCAAAATACAACTTGGTTATTAAGCAGTAACAGCTGCAAATACAACACAGCTGCCTTAAGTATAATGGCATTATACTTTCTATGGCCATTCCTCTTGAGCAAATATCGTTACAATCAAATATGGATTTTCTCAATAACCTTTAAAACTTTCACATATACAACTGTAACTTTCAAAAAAATTTTATTAAAATAATTTTTATTTTTTTAAGAAGAAGGATCTCTCACTCTTTTGCCCAGCAGGGAGTGCAATGTTAAGCTCATAGCTCACTGTAACTTCCAACTCTTGTGCTTAAACCATCTTCTGCCTCAGCCTCCCAATTAGGTCAGATGACAGATGTGAGCAACGATGCTCAGCTAATTTTTGTACTTTTTTGTAGAGACAGGGTCTCACTACATTGCCCAGTCTGGTCTTGAACTGCTGTTCTCAAGAGATCCTCCTAATCAGATGTGATGCCTCACGCCTGTAACTGTAGCACTTTGGGAGGCCAAGGCAGGTGGATTGTTTGGGCTCAGGAGTTTGAGATCAGCCTGAGCAAGAGCCAGATCCCATCTCTAAAAATAGTCCCATCTACTGGGGAGGCTGAAGCAAGAGAATAACTTAAGCCCAAGAGTTTGAGGTTGCTGTGAGGTAATGACACCATGGCACTTAACCCCCGGGTAACTGGGTGAGACTCTGGAAAAAAAAAAAAAGAAGATCCTTCTGCCTCAACCACCCAAAGTGGTGGCATTACAGGCATGCGCCTCTGAGCCCAGCCTATTAAAATCATTTTATAGCCAGGCGCAGAGCTCACACCTGTAACCCCAGGACTCTGAGAGGCCGAGGCAGGCGGATCGCCTGAGGTCCTGAGTTTGAGAGCAGCCCGAGCTAGAGTGAGACGCTGCCTCTAAAAATTACTGGACATTACGGCAGGTGTCTGCAATCCCAGCTACTTGGGAGGCTGAGGCAAGAGAATCACTTGAGCACAGGAGCCTGATGTGCTGTGAGCTATGATGCCATGGCACTCTACCTGGGGCAACAAAGTGAGACTCTGTCTTGATAAATAAATAAATAAATAAATAAATAAATAAATAAATAAATAAATAAATAAATAAATAAAATAACTTTATACTGAGAGGTAAAGCAGTGTGGACTGAACTCCTTCTTTCGAAGAAAATTTAATATCCTTATATTTTGTTTAGAATATAATTACTGAAATCTACCAAAAAAGACTGAGCAAATCTTTATAGGAAAAAAACATTAAAATTACCCACAGTTTTCATTTGTTTAAACATGCAAAATCATGCTTTGGGTAAGAAAAATAATTTTGAAGTTCTTGTAACAATCATACATTTACATACACTCTATTATATTACCTGCCATGTTGTCTAATACATCAGAGCCCCAATCTCCTTGAAACACTGATGATAAAATACTGTCAAATAAATGAAGTTCCTTTGCGCCAACAATTTTGTCACGAAATAAGCGCCGTGCTTCATACGCTACAATTTCTAACACATAATCTAATGGATGGTTTGAGGATCCTAAAAGAGGCAAAATTTTCTTTAGTAACAAAACTCAAAGGTTGTTAAAAATGGTCTGCTTAATATAATACTAGAAATAAATAAAGAGTAGGAATCTACATACCATAATTTGGGCATCAGATAAAACAGGAGAAAAGAAAAAAACCATTAAAATACATTTTGTTAATGAATTGGTACATTTTTGCAATAACTTAAAGGCTACATTAAATGCTACCAAGTCTACTCATTTAATAAAATTATCAATCCAAAAAGTATATTAAATATGTTCTGGCTACAAAGAATAATGATTTCATTTTTCCTCAAATCAAGTTTTAATAGTGACAATCATACAAAGTTTAAAAGAAGAAATACAATAAAATATTATTATTTTAATAGTAACATAATTTTAAAATGTAATTATTGCTACAATGCTTATTTAACGTATCTATTACAAATACAATATACATCATAAATGTGTACTCACACACATACATACATACAGACACACTAGCAAAACTTACCTCCTTCTAAATCGTATCTGAATAAGCCAAGAACCCACTGGGTAAGAATACAAGGAGTAAAGAAATAGTGACTATAATCATCAACTGTAAATTTGGCCCGCACCTGCAGAAGAAAAAATAATAAATAATCGATGTGCTTTCTTCATACATAAGCTATAAATTTTCAGTCACCTTGGACTCAAGAGTAATCCCAATTTCTACCTGTGGGTGAACGGTATTTCAATATAACTGACATCATTAGTTAACCTTATATTTTATGCACTTAAAAATGCTATTTTAAGACAGGTTCATAGGCATCAATAGCTGGCCACAGGCTAGCCAAGACCCCTTCCCCCATAAAAGGTAAAAAAGCCCTGCTAAAGAAAGGAATTCAAGAAAAGCTATCCTAAGCTTTATATAATGGTGGTGGCAATACTCACAGGTATTGATAAGAATCATTTTCCAACAGGGGGAATAATAGAGCTATCTTATGTTTAAGAAGTCACTTGCAAATCAGAGTACTTCTCCTCAGTACATAACCGGTACAGAGCCTGTCCTCTTCCTGTCTTTGTACAGAGCCATTACTCTTATTTTGATCTTGATCGCTGACCATCTGAATTAAATTTTTTTAAAGCGACTTCTTGCTATATAACTTACCTTGTTCAACTTCTACTCCAATACTACCAAAAGCATCTTCTGCAAACACTTCCATAACTTACAAATGCTGATCCCTTTATCTAGAAGGAAGACATTTTTTCATCTCTACCTGCTTTATGCCTTTCTATTCATTTTTCAAAATTCAGATCAAATTTCACCTCCCCCTAAACAAGTAAGTTATTTACTCCTTCCTCTATGCTAGCTCTGTGACTTGGACATACTGTTATTATTCTATTTATCACTCTACATTAGTAGTTTATTTATATGACTCTGTCTCTCATTTGAGAGTGAACTTCTAGAGAAGAGACTTGGTCATTCGTGCACCCCTAGGACTAACACTGGCGAGAGAAGGTGCTCATTAAATTTCTTGTTCCTCCTCAAAGCCTCTGTTCAAGTATTTTTCCCCACTTTATCAAGGAAGAATAATTTAGACATTTCCCCACGGGGAGCAGGAAAAAAATAAACATAAAAGACTACCCCCAGATTTCTATCAGAAACTGATAGAAGTTAGGAGAAAGATCTAGTTTTGGAAATAAGATGAATTCCATTCTAATTATACTAAATTTTAGCTGACAGCAGAACAACCATCTACCCCAAACACATTCATTCAACAGATATTTATTGAGTACCTGTTGGCAACTGTGCCATGGCTACAACAGCACATAAGGCACATAAGGCATAGCATCTGTCCTCACAAACCTCATGGTCCAGTAGAAAAATGTACTAACAAGAAAGTAAAGCCGGGGCATCAACACAGAAGTCAGGATTAAAGGTAGTCCTTTGGAACTTATAATATAAATGTATAGCTACCTGTTCATACACTTGCACCATAGATCCTGCCAAGAGATAAATCTTTGATGAAGAACCCCAAATAGAATGATTCTTCAGATTTTTATGTAGAACCGGTTCCAAATATGCTCCACATATTGTTTGTAGTTGCTCTCTTTCTGGGTAACTAAAAAAGGGAAAATAAGAAAGAAGAAAGCAAAAATAAATCAATATTCTGAATAATTATTTCAATGTTACGTTACAGCAGTGGTTTTCAAACTCTATTGCTCCAAGACCTAGATATCCCTGAGGCTTACCACCAAGGGATAAGGCCAGGCTCAAGTTTCCTATTCTCACTACAACCAAATTTCATCCCTAAGTACCTATTGTCAAAAGCTGGAGGTCCTAGAAGATGTCAAAGAAATTATTTAAAAACTTTATTGTTCAAAAACAACTCTTCATTAGAAACACCAAAAGAAAAATTTTACTTTTAAAAAAAGCACTTTGAATTAAGTATAGCCTGTTCACGTGGCAGTAATCTACCACAGGACTATAAAAGCAGATACAACAAATAAAATTGACCTATTTTTCTCCAACCAAAATTTATTTCAGTACAATTGTTCCTGTACCTGATGGCAGGAACAATTCTAACAGAAGGATATTAATTTATGGGATGAAATTAGCATGAAAGCAAATAAATAAGGTTTTGTAATATTCAAATGTTCATAATGTAATATTTGTTTATTCAATACAAACAGAGGAGACAGCACCATAAGTAAAACATTCATGAGTCCCTGTAACAATTACAGACCATGGGCACGGACAGATGGATTAGGATTGATGCCATCAGCCTTTACAATGATCCTCCTCTATCTACCTTGCTCAGATTTAAATTATCTTTTTGCTTATATTCATAAAATATGATAGTATTTTTTTATGAACGACATAAACATTTAAATCTGAAACCCACCATTCATATTCCTGATATTGACATTTGAAAACAGTTCTATTTATTTATAATTTCAAATAAATAAGATGCTTTGATTAAAGCCTTTATCATACTAAATTATTAGTTATATTTTTAGGGTAGGAAAAAATTTCAGAGCTTATGTTTGGCCATTTTTATATTCTATATCTTAAAGAAGTATCACTAACCAATACTTTAATAAAATGCAATTACATATGATGTCTCCTTAAACAAAAAAAAATTTTAAACACTAAAATACATACTCTACAGCACAAAGACGAACAATGGATGTAAATCTGGTCGTAAGTTTATGTCTTCCCAGTCTTCCTCCAGCTGACATAGAAGCCACAATTTGAATATTTTCTAGACCTACCCATTCCAAATTTTCATCATAAAATCCTTGATATGTCAATACCTATTGGAAAACAAATACATGTCAAATGTTTTATACTTATGATTTTCTAATAACGATAAAATATATTTTTGCCTAAGTTTTAATTATTTCCAAACACAATCATTATCTTTTACCTTACTTAAGAATTTAAGGTTTAAATATATCCTAAATTCTTATAACATTACAAAATATTGTTCAAATCTCTGTGTTCTGTTAATATTAGCTAAATTTATGCTAGTTTTCTTTTGTGGGGGGAGAGACAGAGTCTCACTATGTCGCCCTCAGTAGAGTACCGTGGCGTCACAGCTCACAGCAACCGCAGACTCTTGGGCTTCAGCAATTCTCTTGCCTCAGCCTCCCTCAGCCCGGCTATTTATTTGGTTGTAGTTGTCATTGTTGTTGGGCAGGCCCGGGCTGGGTTCAAACCTGCCCGCTCTGGTGTATGTGGCCGGTGCCCTAGCCGCTGAGCTACAGACGCCAAGCCTACATTATGTTAGTTTTTAAAATGCTTCTCTCCTCACTAAACACTGTAATTCAAAGGTATTATAAATCTACTAGCAATTATCTAAAGAAAGTAAAAAGTCAGAACAAACACAAAGAAAATATTTTGGTTTTTTTCTATAAATATTTTATCATGTTTTGTAGTCACAACACAGTAAAGCTAAGTTTAATCTACATAATAACAAGCACAGACTGAAAATATATGACTCTAAATCCTAACTACTGTCAGTAGAATGCATACTTTAAAAAATGATGGAAAACACTTTCCCAATTCTGTCTTCCTCCTTGTTTTAGTAATGAAAAAATGTAATAGATGTAAAGGCTGTTCCTATCCTGCCTGTCCTCTGTCATCTTGATGTAATTACTAACTTCACTCTAAAGGAATGAAAATCAAAGAAATTTATTTAAAGAACTGCAATTAAGACTAAAATGCTTCACAAGCTTAACTGCGTGACGCATCCAGTGGGCCCTCAAGGAGGGCATGTCTATAGAAAAGCTAATGGAATTAGATTACTTTCAATTATATTAAAACACTTCGAGTGATAAGACTTACCTGCTGCAGAAAAGCCACCAAGGTACTGGTTCCCCATTTGTCAAGCTTGGGTAGATTGATATCTTTCAAGTACAAAACAAGTCTTTCGCAGTCTTTTGGTCTGTACACCCGGCCAGTGTTGGTGCTGATGACCATGCAGGTCTGGCTCAGCTTCTGCAGGAGGTGCCGGGAGGTGGTCTGTGCACTGCAGTGGACTGTGGCCACCTGAGTGGACCGAAGCTGGGAGAAGGCGTACCTGAGCAGCATCCTGTGAAGGACGACATCTGACTGATGGAAATGCAACCAACAAATACATTTTCTGTTCAAAGTAAAATTTCTAATCTTACAAATATTTCAATTTCTAAAATATATATATATATTTTTGTTTGTTTGTTTTTTTGAGACAGAGCCTCAACCCTGGCTCTGACTCTACCCTGTCACCCTGGGTAGAGTGCCATGGCATCACAGCTTACAGCAACCTCCAACTCCTGGGCTCAAGCGAGTCTCCTGCCTCCTCCTCCCAAATAGCTGGGACTACCGGCACCTGCCACAACACCTGGCTGTTTTTCGGTTGCAGCCGTCATTGTTGTTTGGCGGTCCCGGGCTGGATTCGAACCAGCCAGCTCAGGTGTATGTGGCTGGCGCCGTAGCCCATTGAGGCACAGGCGCTGAGCCTAGTTTTTCTATTTTTATTAGACACAGGGTCTCACTCTTGCTCAGACTGGTCTCAAAGTCCTGAGCTCAGGCAATTCACCCCCTTGACCTCCCATGGTGCTACAGGCGTGAGCCACCACACCTGGCCCATCTTTCTAACTTTTAGACTGGAAAAAAGGTAAATTCATATTATTTAAGGCATTCTTGGGATGAGGTTTCAGTCAAAATACTCAGACAGTATTTGATAAAGTAAATATAGAATATACCACCTGGATTTCCCCACAGTTGAAGAAAAGATGTTAAGATTTTAAGGTCTAGTTAAAAAAAAAATACCATGACCTTATAGAGTTTTTAAAATTATTTCTCTCCCACTAGAAATGTGAAACTAATAATCCACAACTCCTTTATTCAGGAAACTATGTTCCATAGGCACTACGTTAAATTCCATGAAACTAAAAGTTCCTTTTAAAGGACTAACTTCAAGATTCAAATATTATAAGTAAAGGAAAGAGTAATTTCTGAGTGTGCCAAAGGTATTCACTTTTGCTGTGATTATATACACAGATTCTTTTTGGTAGTTATCTTTTAGATTACTCTCTTTCCATCAGAAATCACATAACCTGGCAGACAGAGGAACATTCTTCTTCATAATCATTATTTTTGCATATAACGAAAATAATGAAGATGTAAATGCTGGGGCGGCGCCTGTGGCTCATCAAGTAGGGCGCCGGCCCCATATACCGAAGGTGGCGGGTTCAAACCCGGCCTCGGCCAAACTGCAAAACAGAAAAATAGCCAGGCGTTGTGGCGGGCGCCTGTAGTCCCAGCTACTCGGGAGGCCGAGGCAAGAGAATCTCCTAAGCCCCGGAGTTGGAGGTTGCTGTGAGCTGTGCGACGCCACGGCACTCTACCGAGGGCGATAAAGTGAGACGTTTTTGTAAAGTGATACAAAAGAAAAAAAAGAAAATGTAAATGCTACTTTACCCAAAAGAAACATAACAAAATCTGCTAAATCATTTGGGGAAGGATAAATCCCTAAAATATACCTTTGTCAACATTTTTCTTACCCTTTGCCACATCCTTCTGGTCCTACAAGAATGAAGGGCTGTTTGGTATTAGAACTTAACCAAGGTTTGAAATAATCCAGACCTCGCTGCATGTCTGGAGTCTGAATGACAGGAAGTGTTTGGCTATTGCTGAAATCATCAGCAGTCAAGTTTTCGGGCTTCTTCAGCATGTAAGACGCTAATCGTTTTCTACTCGAGTCATAGTAGGTATCCATTGGTCTGTGAGAGTCTGGAGGAGATTCTCGTGCCCAATTAAAAACCTTAAGAAGAAGAAGTTGTGATAAGTTTTCACATACGCCAGGGAATGTGAAATCTTTTAATTCTTCGAAATAAATGTCCCCAAAGTGAATCATCTTAGTTCAAAAAAAGTTCACACATACTAAATCTACTTTATAATTAAAGTAATATTTTATCACAAATACATTCCTCAAAATGACCATGTAAACAAATAAATAAAAGTATATATAAAAGATAATGGTTTGGTAGATATCAATTTACACACCAATATATAAATATATTAATGGAGTTCGTATGAACATCAAGTCACAGATTACAGAACCAGGAGTCCTCAGGCTTTATTTTGACCAGATTCTCTACTGCCCATTCCAGTGCTGTCCACTGCTCTCAACATGTTATTCTTCTTTCTAATATCAAAAACTGTTATCTGTGCAGGTATAAAGCAGAGGGAGGCCCCAGGCTTATTCTGAACTTTGACAAGACGGTATCAGCTCACAAGCAGCACACAGTACAGCTGCGAGTGGGGAAGAAGCATCTGGCATCAGACGCAGCAGGATGACCACACAAGGGGAACAGAACAGAGAAAGCAATAAATGATGCTTTCAAAGCAGCAAAGTGGGAAAAAAGCTGGAGCCAACCCAAAGGAATACATGTTTAATTACTTCCCCGAAGGCCAAGAGGAAGAAAATTTCTCATTGTGTAGAATGCAGTTTTAAAAACACCTTGGTTAAAATACAACTTTTACATATGTCAAAGAAAAGTATCATTAATTTATCCTAGCATTTCTAACTGCTAAAACTGTTCTGGTGAAAAGGATGATAAAAACTATACTATGCTAGTAATTCTGAACGTATTTATCTTTGTTCATTCTTTTATGAACCTTTTATTTATCAGGTTTTTGTTCATTCTTTTATGAACCTTTTATTTATCAGGTTTTTGTTTCTAGTCCTTATCTTAAACATTGCTATTGTTATTAAATTTTAAGTCTTTTTAATTTTGTGAAGGCAAAAAGTGGAAACCAAATAAACACATGCATATGTACAGAGAAAATAACCCCCCAAAAAACTATATTATGCTAAGATTAAAAATGAATGAAATAATTTATTAATATAACTAGGTAGCTTCAAAAATGTCTAACTTCACAAACATATGGTCCAAATTTTAGCTTATTAAAACACTGTAAAATTTTAAGAATGTCATCAAATATCATGAACTACTTCAAAGGAGAAAACAACTATATACATATATATGTATGTCTATATATACACACACAACATATAAATTATTACTCAATTGAATGAATAATTTCAAATTTTAAAACTTCCATAACTTATAGTTACATATTATTGTATTTTAGCAGTTAATAGTCAAACAAAAGTTAAAGTTTTGATTGAACACAGGCTTTAAATATGCATTACCTCCTTGGTGAATTCCAAACGTGATTTCATATTCAGATTTCCACTAAGTCCCCTTATGAGATTAATAATAAATTTGTCATGATCTTCACAGCCATGTAGATGTGACAAACCATTCATCACAGTCCCAACCAAACTTGTTTCTACCACATAATCATTCTGTTGATTAAAATCCATGATATAAACAAAGAAAAGGCAAATATTAACTAGTAAACTTAGAATCATACAGACTGCCATTCACATTATCTTTTCCAGGACCAACTTTAAATTCATTCCTCTTTTCAAATTGTAGAAAGTTTGTATTTCTTTCAATTCATATACATACTTTTAAAACAAAAAGTAATCATGACAACACAATTGTATAAGTGCTAAAGTAGATGTGTGATTTATTTACTTCCTAAACCTGAAGAATACAAAAGAAAAGGTAAGTCAGTACAATTGACTAGATGCTCATTTCCTCTTGTTCATAAAAAGGAAAGGAGAGGCATTAGTTAGACTGACGGCACTGGAAAAGAAAGGTTAGGATGGCAGCCTTAAATGAAAAGCCTCTTGAAGCTTTCTCTGTAAAATTTTAAAACAAAACTTCTGGATTTAAGTGGTACAAATGGTTTGATCTATAGGCCCCCCTTGGATCTCCTGGTAAGTCACAAAGTATCAACTCTTAGATCAAATTCAGATTAATAATCAGATACTTTCAAAAAATTCATTGCTGTTTATTTCCTCTATTGTGTATATGTTTTCATTTCATAAAAGCAATGACATAAACATGAATAATATCTGAACACCCTCATGGTTATCCTTGCATGCTAAACTTCTATTCATTCTTCACATTCAAAATCAAGTGTGATCTCCATTTTAAACCTCTTCTAAAAGATGGCAATATTCTCTTCATCTGATATTGTATTGTGAGTATCTGTTTGCATGTCATTTCCTTCAATTAGGTAAACTTTTCCCAAGGAAAGCAATTGTCTTGTTGATTTTCAGCTCTTAAAGTCTCCCTAGAATTATGTTTCACATATATTAGATATTCAATATATTTTTATTTAAAAAACAAATGTTTTCATCATTATTGCAAATAACTCATCATCTTTTTTTGACTTTGGTACTGACTTCATATTATTCTTAGCATGATACATATGTAAGTATTTATGGACATATCAGTACAATGTGACAGCAAGATGGTCACTTTCTAATTTTGCTAACAAACATCAGAAAGACATTCTAATATGCAATATGTTTAGATAAGCAGTGTGAAGTATTGTGGATGAAAGAAGTGCTCCAAGATGAACATGATAAAAAGTTACGATAAGGGACACAGAAGGACAGCACTGACTTGCATCTCTCTCCTCATCCCCAACTAAATGTAGACATCAGTCTTAAGCATTATACTTCTCGCCTTGACTAATTATGAAATATTATGGTTGATTTACCTGCTTTAGCACCCATTGTAAAGCTTTTTCAAAATAATCTCCAATCCAATTTTTAAGATTATTCCTATATTTAGCAGGCTGATTCCTCAACCAAGATTTTATCAAAGAATTAAGATCTGTTTCTTCATCACTGAAACATATTAACACAAACAAATAAGAAATAACATGAAAAGAATGTTAACTTATTTTCAGATAAATTTATGCTCCAATAAACATTATTCTGCACATGTATTTATCTACTAGCATACAAGGGCTAGCTGTAGTATATGTATATAATATAGTCCCTTCTGTATAGTTATACATACAAATATATGCCATTTTCTATAGAATATAAACAAATAACTTTCATCTATTTTATTATAAATATATACTAAATAAGAGCCATAGATCTATAGGTTAGCCTACAGTAGTCTAAAGCCTTCCTACTCAAAGAGTCTGTCTCAAGTCCTACCAATTCTATTCCTACAAAAGCAAAATCTTCATTTTAACAAGATCCTTGATAATTCAAATGCACATTAGAGTTTAAGATGCACTGTTCCAAACTGTAATGTAGAACTTTAAAAAATAGTTTTTTCTCTACCTTTTAAAAATCCAACTACCTAAATTTCCACACTACTTTTATTTTATTTATTTATTTGAGACAGAGCCTCAAGCTGTCACCCTGGGTAGAGTGCCGTGGCATCACAGCTCACAGCAACCTGGGCTTAAGCAATTCTCTTGCCTTAGCCTCCCGAGTAACTGGGATTACAGGCGCCCGCCACAATGCCCGGCCATTTTTTGGTTGTAGTCGTCATTGTTTGGCGGGCCCAGGCTGGATTCGAACTCACCAGCTCTGGTGTATGTGGCTAGCACCTTAGCCACTTGAGCTACAGGCGCTGAGCCTCCACGCCACTTTTAAAGCTTAAATATCTTCCTAAAATAAAATAAAATTCTTTTAGTAAAGCACGTAATTCTACAAATCTAATGATTGAAATTAAATACAATTTCCACTTCTTGTTCAAAATTATATCCTACATAATTTAAAAATTATAGCACAATTAGGATTAATAATTTTAATATGGACAAGGGCTCATGATTTTGCTATGTTTTGTTCCAGAGCAACAGTACTAGTAAATAACAGAGTGTCGTTAAATGTCTCCTTTTGTACCTCCTATCAGTCTGATATGGAAAAGAAAAATAGAAAGATCAAAGGTTTAAAATTAAATCACATTTGATCCTCTCAAAGCCGACAAACCAAAGACCTTTAAGTTCCTTCAGAATACAGATGTTCTTGTCAATGGCATGTCCTCACTGCCTCCGGAGACTACATGTCTCAGTTTGTCTAAAATAATTCTGCTTCATACCAATTGTCCCAGCAAAATTAATAAAACTCTATGTCACTAGTAAAAGGTCTCTAATTGGCCTATAACATATCGAGTGTTCAACAAATACCTTCTGAAGGAATGAATGAAACCTAAAAATAACGTATACACTAAACACACAGTAATCAAAAAGTTCATACATGTTTGCATTTTACATGAAACTATACATATATACATTCATTATTCATTATGCCTCTCACAAACAATACCTGGTTTACCCACAGTTTTCAAATCCCAACTTATACCAAAATGTGGTCTTTTTTCTGCTAACTATCTAGTCATTCTGCTTCTAATTATTTCATTTATATTCTATCTTGTATTCTCAAGCTTGTATTTATTTTGTCTCTTCTACTAGAAAGTAATTTCTAAAAAGACAAGCAATCAGTGTTAGTTTTACTCCGTTCTTGCTCTCTGGCCTAAAGTCC
>CAUYRH010164136.1:0-11688 GCA_963574655.1 Perodicticus potto | reverse complement strand
GAAATTGAAACATGCTTGGGACCAAGTCTATCTCATGAAGGGAAAATAAAAATGTATTCAGTAGCATGTGGGTTATGGTTTCTCATAGACCCAGGGATAAGATTAAAAGTCACTGAAGGGTGGGAAAATGCATATCGGGAAAATGGAGAATGCCTGCATTTTCTCCAGGGGACTCTGTATAATGTGCCTTTTCCCCCTCCAAATGCCTAGAACCATTGTACTGTGTCTTATTTATTTCACTGTTGGGCTGTCACACACTAAACTTGCTAAGGTATTTGCCCATGAACTTAACAAGACTTCCAAGAGTTGAAGACTGATTCACAAGGGTATCCCTTGGTTCCTGTGATGGAGTGAGACCTTTTAAACTTTTTGGGCTCCTGCTCAGTTTTAGACATGAGGACAAGATTACAATAGCAAAAGAAAAATAAATGAATTCTTGGTTAATATGACAAGGGCTTACTCAGTGAGTAGCTGATGTGAATTGCTGGGAATAAAGGACTTCAAATATGTAAATGTCTGCAGAATTTTTGTGACTCTAGCTGTTGGATAGTCAGATGCCCCAACATGCCATTTGTTCACTGGGCACTTGCTAATTATATGAGTGGCACCTTGTTCACTTATGTTTTCATTTTATAAGTGTGCATAGTCTTCATGCCTCCAGGAGTTGGCTGGAACTGCTGAAAATACAGCGAGAAATCAGACAGAAGAGGCCCTGTCCTCCTAGAGCCCACAGTCGGGCAGGGGAGACAGACAAGTCAACAGTTATAGGTGGTGTAAGCTTTAGGATGGGGCTGTAACAGCTATGACAGCTCAGGCGTGGGCCTGCCTCTGACTCAAACTTGGTAGCCAAGAAAGGCCTCCTGTAGGAAGTGATACCTAAGCTGAGACTCAGGGGTGGCTCGAGTTAGGTGAAGGAGGCAGGGAGGGCACAGGCAGAGGTCCAGAAGTGACAACGAATGTAGCACATCAGGAAACTGAGATGCTGAGAGCTAGAAAGGGTAGCTAGCTGCAGGGTATATGCAGAGGTTTTAGCAGATGTGGTTACAGAGGCCAGTTCTGAAGGCAGTGGGGAGCCACTAAAGGGTTTGAAGCAGAGGAGTGATGTGCTCAGGGTGGTATTTTAGGAAGATCACGGCCCTGTCTTCATGCCTATTGTGCCCACAGCCAACTGCATGCTCCATGAGGGTGGGAACCTTTGATTCATCCTGGAATGTCCCTAAACCTCTGTCACACACCTTGAGTAACAGATGTTCAATACGTATTGTTAGAACATCACAGAGAAGATGGGATGGGAACACCAACACCCTGCCTTTGGGGAATTCCCTGGCTGGCTAGAGAGTACAAGCATCAAGCAATTATCTGGTCCTATAAGGAAGGATGTCCTCAGCCCCAGAGGGGTGCTATGGGCCAGCTTTGGGCACTCTGTCAAGAGGAAGATTTGGGAAGGCTGAGGTGGGCAGGGGAAGTTTCCAGGAGGAGGTGTGGCAGGTGCTTGGCCTTGTGGATAAGTCGGGAAAAGAAAAAGATCAGAGGCCGTCTCAGGCCTGGGAAGCAGGTGGTGGCATGAAAAATTCTCAGTTCTTGGCCTTAGAAAACCTGGAGGCAAGGCTTACTTGACCAAGTAGAAAATGCATTTACCACGGTTTCCATACATGGAGAATTTTGATGAGGGCCCCTGCCTTTCCTCCCCACTTGGACCCAATAATACTCACTGTAGAATTCTGGCGTATCTCAAGGGATCCCTAGCTCCCTCCACCAGGAACTTCACTTCTGATGTGGAAGAGTCATTTAGGGCCTGTCATGGCAGGGCACAGCCTAATATCCTCTGGACAGAGGGTTCCACTCTTGGCAACATCATGAGAAATGGGATCCTGAACACTTAGCCTTGCTGTTTGCTTTCTTTCCAGTAATTTCTAATTTGTAAAATGAGCATGACAATTTCTGCTTGGGTTGGTGAGAGGATGGAATGAGACAGTCAAGAGTGAATGGTGGGTGGATGTATCAGTGCAGTGTACTATGGGGTTAGGGTTAGGGTTGATGGCAATCGATGTATGTGTGAACTGGGACCACCAGAGGGCAGCAGGGCTTTTCCAACCTGGTGAGGGTAGACTGCGAGGTGCTGGGGTCAAACTGAAAACCCATGGTGGCAGGCAGGTGGTGCAAATGAGAGGACAGGCCACATGAAAGACGTTAGGGAGTGGTGAAGACTATGTGGGGCCAGGGAATACACACTCCGTTTAACGAGCTACAGCTTCTTGGCTCCAACCAGCTGCTGCCCCGTCAACATGAGGGCCCCGTGGTACCAGAATTCTGATTTTTCAAGAGAAGCCAGAAACCAGGGTTTTTCCTTGTCTATTTGTTATTTGTTTTCTGATGTAGAATCTTCTGTGTGGAGACTATGCGGTCCTAGCAGGTACCCTATGCATCTGTTGCCTGAGCGGGGGCTGACTATTCTGGGTAGAGACTCTTCTTTGAAGAATTATTTTCATGTCTTTCTATTTCCTGTGAAATGCCCTCCCCTGTCCTCACTTTACTCAATCCTTTTATTAATTTTTTTTTTTGGAGACAAAGTCTCATTTTGTCGCCCTTGGTAGAGTGCCATGGTGTCATAGCTCGCAGCAACCTCAAACTCTTGACCTCATCCTCCCAAGTAGCTGGGACGACAGGTGCCCACCACAACGCCCAGCTATTTTTAGAGAGGGGATCTCACTCTGGCTCAGCCTAGTCCCGAACCTACGAACTCGGGCCATCCACTTGCCTTGGGCTCCCAGAGTGCTAGGATTACAGGCGTGAGCTCATTTCTTCATCAGACATTAACCTCCCTTCCTTAGATCTCTAAAAAGCATCATTTCCTTTGTTATTTTTGTTGTCTTTAACCTTTTATTAGCTCGTCAGTCATCTTTTCTGACCCACCACAGAGGATAGTGGAAGCACCTCTCTCACAAGGGTCTTTGGCAGTTAAATGAGACACTGATAGAAAATCATGCAGCCATGCACCAGCTCATCAGGGCTGAAGAAACACAGTTGTCAGCTCGGCACCTGTAGCTCAGTGGTTGGGGTGCCAACCACATACACTGGGGCTAGAGGGTTTGAACCCAGCCCGGGCCTGCTAAACAACAATGACAACTACAACCAAAAAATAACTGGGCATTGTGGCAGGTGCCTGTAGCTGTAGTCCCAGCTACTTGGGAGGCTGAGGCAAAAGAATCGCTTAAGCCCAAGAGTTGAAGGTTGCTGTGAGGTGTGATGCCACAGCACTCTACTGAGGGTAACATAGTGACACTCTGTGTCAAAAAAAAAAAAAAAAAAAAGAGAAACACAGTGGTCATTATCCTAGGAAATTTGAAAGAGAACCCTGGCATCTGGTGATTTGCAGGGCCCACCTGCTACCCTATCTGTGGCACAGTCATAAGGCCTGACCTCTCCGCTATGGAAGAGGCTTCTGGTGCTAGGTCCTAAGGGCCTGCCTGGACATAGCTCTTCACTAGTGGGCTGCTGTGGCACCCCAGAGGCATTCCTGGGGCCTGTCTTCCTCTCCCGCCCCTGGCGCTGCCCATCTAGGGCAATGCCCAGATTCTCTCCTGCCTCTCTCCAGTTATAGAGCTTTCTGTGGTCTACCTCATCTGGACAAGGACAAGTCAGGCAGCTGATGGTGCAGTTATCAGGCTCACTGGCTACTGCTGGCACATTTAGTTTCTCTGGTCCTACCTCAGGGCCTTTTGCAGACAGAAGCATCCTCTCAAGTATGCCCAGGGGACCCAGCAGCTTTGGGACCCAAGATTCCTTGCTGGAGGCCCCAGTAGAAGATTGGGAATAAAAGGAGGGGGAGGAGGATTAGATATTTCCTCGTACTGGCTTATGAGCCTTGTAGGCTGGGCTCAGGGGCATCAGCTGCTGGCATTCAGTTAATACGGGAGTCTCAGGCAGGCTCCTGTTTCCAGGGCATCTCAGGCTTCTGGGTTCCCTATATCAGGCCTGTGTGCCTGTCATTGGTCCTTGGGGGTCTGGCACCTGGACCCTCTGAGTGGAAACCTGGCTCTGAACAGTGGCAGTGGGTTTGGGACAGCCCTGAACCCCGGGCAGGCTGGGTCAGAGGAAGACAGAAGTAACAACTGCCCCTCCGGAGCAGCCTGCGTCTCCAGATGGGTCTTTTGCTTGTTTGCTGTCCCATTAGTCCCCTGCCCTGCCCCACTCAGTACTGCAGGGAACTATATTTCCTGGGCTCCTTTGCCCCCTGGCTTCCCTAGTGTAGGCCCTTAGGAGGCACTAGCGGTGGGAGAAGTTGAGGCTCCCTGCACTGACCCTCCTACGTCAGGCAGCATCTCTGCCAGGGCTGGTATCCTCCACAGTTCCAGGTCCCACTGGACAGCCCCTCCCTCATGGTCCCAGGTCCTATCAGACAGGCCTGGCCACGTTCTGAGCCTTGTTGGGTGGCCCCAGATGCTGGGCACTGTTAATACTGGCTTTGTCCTGTGTCCTTCCTGCCTTGGGGTTTAGCATCTTTTTGCTGCTGTTAATCTTTGGGGGAGTTTCTCCAATCTTCTTTCACCTGTGTACTGACTCCCTATGTTAAATTCCTCTGTCCAAATGCACACTGTGGTTTCTGCTTTCTGGCTAGACAGCAACTGATGCAGGACTCAGGAGCCAGGAGTGCAGGCAGGAGCAGGGGTGGGTCTCGGTGCTCTGGGACTCCCAGGTACCTTTGCCCCTAGGGCTGCCCAGTCCTGAGGACACACGGGACCACCACCAGGTCTGCCTACACCTTCCCTGGGTCAGGGGACAGTCAGCCCTCCCCAGATGGAGCTCATGGAAGTGTCTACACCACAGAGAGCTGAGTGCATCGGGTTCCAGGATTCAGTGGGTATGAGACTCAGCTGAGCTGCCCCAGGCTTGGCCAGCTGAGGCTACTATCACAGGGCCAAGAGCAGATGGACACAGAGGAAATCCCAGGGCCACGGGTCAGAGCATGGGCCAAACCATTCTATAGCCCTGGGGGAGGGAGAGAAAGACAAGATATGTCCAGCCATGGTGCCTAGTGGCATCTGTGCCTGCCCCTGACTCAGGAGAGGCAGTGAGACCCAGGTCAGGGAGATGGAAAGAGGGTGAGAATTCTGGCCAGGAAAGAGCTGCCAGTCTTGATCCTGGGGTCTCGGGGCTACTGGGCACACATATCAGGGAAGTCTCTGATGTGGGGATAGACCAGTGTGTTAATAGCATAACCACAGCTTGTATTCACTAGTCAGAGGGCTGTTGGAGGGTTACGTGAGGGAATCCACTTTTCATGATTAATCCAGAGTCTGGCACATGGGAAGCTCCCAAGAGCTACACGCTGAAAATAGTAAATACAAATCTCAACAGCAGCCAGCCATCCTGGGCCTCATTTTGTAGGCATGTCACAAGACAAGCAATTTGGGTTGAACCTCAGGCTTTCCCCTGGGGCAGGCCTAGGGCTGGGGACACAGACCCAGTTGTCAGGGCTTGAAGAAGGTCAAGTCAGGTGAAGGGTGGTGTGACTGGGAGGGCACGGTGATCCTGGGGCTCAGTTCCCAGGGACATGGAGGGGGTGGCAGGTGTCCAGCAGGCAGTTGGAGCCCCAGCAGGATACTTAGGGACAGGCATCTCCCAGTGTCCAGGCAGGACAGAGGTCAAAGCCAGGTCAGGGAGCAGGGAACAGGGTTCCAATCTTTGGGTTAGGGCTCAAGTACAAAGCTCTGGGGACTCCAGGATCAGGCCCATTAAAGATATAGAGATCACAGCAGGAGGCAGGAGTGAGAACCAAGCACAGGTTAGGGTCCAGCCATCAGCACAGGGGACTTGGTATTGAGCCCACCTGAGGACAGGATGGTCTGGGAGCCAGGTGGGGCTGGCCGTGGAGGGAGTCTTGGCATGGAGAGGTGATGGTGCTGGGTACCTGACTTCCCATGTAAAGAGCCCGAGTTCAAATCCTGTCCCCACACTTACCAGCTATGTGGCCTTGTTGACACAAGTTACTTAATCTTGCTGAAACCTCACTTTCCTCTTTGTGGGCAAACCAGGAAATAGTTCCACCTCAAAGGGTTGTTGGGCTGTTGAAATGGGATGAGTATGAGTGTATTTGGCACTGTAGCTGGTATATATAAATGCTTAATAACGACTTGATCCTTGGTCATGCAGGCCAGTTTTGTGCCCCCCCTCCACCCTTCCCTGCTCTTCCTTCCAAGCTTTGCAGGCAGTCTTGGGCTAGCTCTGCCTTAGGCCGTTCCCCTGCCGCCTGTGTACCTGACCCTTTACCTCCTAGAACTCTAAAAAATACCTCATCACCACGTGAGCTCTTTCAAAACTGAAAGCAAGTGGGTGGGTGTCTTAAGAGGCCAAAGGTTGTTCCCCTGGGAATGTAGCTGTGAACATGTCCTCAGATACTCTCTGGTGATCAGAGTCAGCCCTCTTGAATTACTTAGGGCTCCAGCCACTGTCCCAATCTGCTGATGAAGCAGGCGCTGCTTGGCAGGTATTTTTGAATATACCTCCTCCCTACTTTTTTGTTGTTTGACTTTTTAAAAATTTCTAAATGTTTTCCTTTCAGTTTTTTTTTCACCTTTCCCCCACCAAAAAAAAGACATGGGTCAGAACAGCAACCATAACATAAAAATATCAACACAAGCTCTCTCTGACACACACACATATACATGCACACCATTGGAAAAATCTCAACATTCATGTCCTTCCCCTTCATATCCCACACTCCCGCACCCCCTCCCAGGCACAGATTTCAGAGTGTAGCATTCCCCTTGGGATCTATGTCTCCCACCCAGGATGAGAATCACAGCTACAAGCAAAAACACTTTGTTTGTGGCTGGGCGTCCGTGGCTCAACAGGCTAAGGCGCCAGCCACATACACCTGAGCTGGTGGGTTCAAATCCAGCCCGGGCCCGCCAAACAACAATGATGCCTGCAACCAAAAAATGGCCGGGTGTTGTGGAGGGCGCCTGTAGTCCCAGCTACTTGGGAGGTGGAGGCAGGAGACTCGCTTGAACCCAGGAATTGGAAGTTGCTGTGAGCTGTGATCCCACAGCACTCTATCCAGGGTGACAGCTTGAGGCTCTGTCTCAAAAAAAAAAGCTGGGCATTGTGGTGGGCGCCTGTAGTCCCAGCTACTTGGCAGGCTGAGGCAAGAGAACCACTTAAGCCCAAGACTTTGAGGTGGCTGTGAGCTGTGATGCCACAGCACTCTATCCAGGGTGACAGCTTGAGGCTCTGTCTCAAAAAAAAAAAAAGAAAAAAACTTTGTCCAGATTTATTGTCTGCAGTTTGTATTGTGAAGGTACGTTTCAGATACATTTTTTTTATTTTTCTCAATGTATTACAATATGCATGTAATACATTATTTTAAATAAAATTGGATATTGATTGTGTGGGGGTTTTGTTGTTGTTTTGAGACAGGGTTTGGCTCTGTTCCCTGGACTAGAGTGCAGTGTCATCAGTCTAGCTTACAGCAACGTCAAATTCCTGGATTCAAGTGATCCTCCTGCCTCAGACTCCCAAGTACTTGGGACTACAGGGGCACACCACCACACCCAACTAATTTTTCTATTTTTTGTGGAGACAAAGGTCTCACTCTTGCTCAGCCTGATCTCAAACTTTTGGCCTCAAGCAATCCTCCCTCCTCAGCCTCCCAAAGTGCTAGGATTACAGGCATAAGCGTCCATGCCTGGCCTGATCTTGAATTATATAATTCCCTCCCCCTCAAATTCTATCACACTTCCTTAGCCCCCCTGGAAGGCACAACATCAACAAACACCTAATCTGCAACCATGATCCCAAAGCCTCTTTCCCCATAGCCTTCTCCTCTTGGTAAATGGTTGCCTCATCACCCATTTGTTCATCATGGGTAATGATCTCTCATTCCTCTCTTATTTGTAGCCCTTCACATTCCATCTTTCAATCTCACCTCCAAAACCTCCCTGAAATCAGTCCACTTCCCCTCAGCTTGTACCCTCTCCACCACCTCCACTGTCATGTCTCATCTGGACTCCTGTGCTAGCCCCTTGATGGTCTCTGTTCCACCATGTCCTTCACCCACAGCCCACTCTCAAGAGAGCAGTCAGAGTGATTCTTTGAAAAAGTAATTAGATAACATCACTTCTCTGCTTAAAACTGAACAAAACTAAACTGGACACAATGGCTCACATCTGTCATCCAACACTTTGGGAAGCTGAGGCAGGAGAATTGCTTGAGGCCAGAAGTTTGAGACTAGGCTGGGCAACAAAGCAAGATCCCATGTCTACTAAAAACTTTTTAAAAATTAGCTTGGCAGGGTGCCATGTGCCTGTAGCCCCAGTTACTAGATAGGCTGAGGCAGGAGGATCACTTGAACCAAGGAGTTTGAGATTTCTGTGAGCTAGGCTGACACTGTGGCACTCCAGCCTGGGTGACAGAGTGAGACTCTGTATATATATATATAATATATATATGGAATGGGGCTATTCAGTGGATGGCTGTGTGCTGTACTCCAACCTGGGTGACAGAGCAGCACCCTGTCTCTGAAAAAACACAAACAAAAAAACTCCCCCAAAACTCAACTCCTTGCTCAGACCTAAAAGGCCCTGCATGATGGCCCAGCCCACTGTCCCTCCCACCTGGTACTACCCTCCCCTTGATCACCATATTATGGCCACTCTGCTTTCTCTCTCTGTTTTTCAATGACTCTCAGCTCATTCCTGAATCAGGGCCATTGCACTGGCCATCTCCTTCCCTGGGATGCTGTTCCCCAGACCTACCCATGGTCACCTTTTTCTTCCCATGTAGGTCTCAACATATGTGTCAGCTCCTTGGTGATACCTGTGCTGAACACTCAATCTGGCTGACCTCAGCCTTCCCCACTCCACCTCCTTCACGCACTGTATATCACCCCCAACTTATTTTCATTACAGAATGGATCACTCCTTATTTTCTTGTTTACTTATCATTTGTTTTATGTCTGATTCTGTGGTCTCCAACCCCGGTCAGTGGCCTTTTAAGAACCAGCCTGCACAGTATCACCACCTGTGCTCTGCCTCCTGTCCTATGCCCCACATTGCTCCCCAGTCCATGGAAAAATTGTCTTCCATTCAACCAGTGGCTGGTGCCAAAAAGATTGGAGACCCCTAGTCTGTCTGATCAACTCATTAGAAAGTAAGCTCCTCGGCTCAGCACCTGTAGCTCAGTGGGTAGGACGCCAGGTACATACACCGAAGCTGGAGGGTTCGAGCCCGGCCCAGTCCTGCTAAACAACAATGACAATTGCAATCAAAAAATAGCCAGGTGTTGTGACAGGTGCCTATAGTCCCAGCTACTTGTGGGGCTGAGGCAAGAGAATCGCTTAAGCCCAAGGGTTTGAGGTTGCTGGGAGCTATGATGCCATGGCACTCTACTGAGGGTGACAGCATGAGACTCTGTCTCAAGAAAAAAAAAGTAAGCTCCTCAAAAGTAGGGACTTTATTCTTCTTATTCAATGCTAAATTCAAATAATTTGGGGGATATATTTATACTCAAACATTATCCACTGTTTTTTCTGAAATTAAAAAATTTACCAGGTGCTCTATATATCATCAGCCATTCCACTTGAAGCCCCTGGTCTCAGATCTTGGGGACATGGGCCCAAGAAAAAAGAAGCTGGCTGTAAAGAGAAGAAGAGAGAAGATGACACAGTGGAGAGAGGGGACACAAAGAAGACAGAGCACAGGACAGCAAATGGAAATAAGAGGGACTAAAAGTGGTACCAAGAGAACAAGCGACAGAGACAGAGAAAACAAGAGTTGCAGACAGAGGACAAGACAGAGTCACAGAGAGACAGTGAGAGACAGACAAGCAGAACAGAGAGACAGAAGAGAGGGGCACAGGGAGACCAGCAGATCCCTCTGACACCATTCGAGTCCCATGGGGCAGCGACCTGAGCTCAGCTCCACTGCTGTGCTTTCTGTAATTTGTTTACAGGTACCAAGGGATTCCTCTCTTGCTTAAAAATAATCATCAGCCTTTCTTGAGCATTGTTGTGTTTCAGGCTCTGGGCCAAGCGCTTTATACCATTACCTCATAATGATTCTATGAAGATGACACTGTCATTCCCTCTACAGAGGAAGAACCAAGGTCACAGAGACACAAAGCAGCAAGGCTGGGATTCAAACACACGCAGTTAGTTGCCAGAGCACTTGACCACTACATGGGTCAATGTCACTTGGAACCCAGGAGGTCCTGAGTGGCAACTGGGCATAGCAGATTCAGCAGCAAGGGTGGCTCAACCCTGAGATGCTGACCCCAGATGCTCAAGAGGCAGAACGGTGTGAGTTTGGGGAAGTTCTTTGCCTTCTCTGAGCCTCAGCTTCCTCTTCTGTACAATGGAACTGATACAACTAAACTATGTCCTAGGGTTGACATGGGGATTAAGTGATTGATTGAGACACACATGTCCAGCAGGTCCATCAAGTAAGCACTTGAACATATTTAGACATTTTTTATCATTTTCTGCTCATCTTTGACTCCAGCACAGGATCTGGCAGAAAGCCAGCACTCAGGTTAACTTCATGGGTGAGGATGAGAGTGGAGCCCACTGTGAAGGATCCTGAGGACCCCTGCTCTGTACCAGGCTTGGTGCTGAGCCCCTTACATGCATCTTCTTGGTCAGCCTCCATTTTACAGATGAGAAAACTGAGCATCCAGGAAATTAAGTGACCAGAAAGCCCCAAAAGCTAGACTCACAATCTTGGTCTATAAAGAAAGGACATCAGCTCTGTGATTCTGTTTACTTTAATAAAGCTATGAAGTAGGTTGCATTCAGGTGTCTTCCTGTGCACTGAGACTTGACTTCTTGCCATTCTCCTCACAGGCTCCTTCATGTCCTGTACAGATGCCCTGGGTGCAGACTTTTCCATGCACTGTTATCTCACTAGGTGGCTGGAATGAGCCCTGTTCTACGAAGGAGGGACACAGGCCCAGGGACTTGCCGAGAGCTACACAGGAATTAAGAACAGAGCAGGTTCTGAAGCCAGCTTCCTCTGACTCAAAGTCTGGTCTCTATCTACTGTCCCCAACTTTGTGAACTACAACAGAGCCCCAACAATGCATAACGCCCCTTAGATCTTCCCCAAAGCATCCATTTTCCATCATCCCACTGCCGGCACCCACTCTGGGTTGGGGTTCCCTGAGCACTCACCTCCTGCCCCGTAGCAGCCTCTGCCTGTATCTCCTGCCTCCAATTCCTCCTGCCTTTCCTTTTAGGAGGCCACACCATCCTCCCCACGCCTTCGTCCTTCAGGTCTGATGACAAGTCCCTTCTGGGAAGTCTTCCCTGCATGGTTCAGATGTTCTTTCTGTATGCATCCCCTTAGATCCTTTTCCCTCTCGATTGAAATTGCCTTTTTTATTTGCGAGCCTCTTCCACTGAGTCAGCTCCATGAGGGCAGGGGGTGCCAGGTCTGTCTTGTTCACATTGCATCCCCAGCACCTGGCACTGCGATACATGGTAGGTGTTCAGTAAAAAACTGTTGAAAAAATGCACAAACACACAAACGAGGGTTCCATTATTAATTATTTTTTTTTTTTTTGAGACAGAGCCTCAAGCTGTCACCCTGGATAGAGTGCTGTGGCATCACAGCTCACAGCAACCTCCAATTCCTGGGCTGGAGCGAGTCTCCTGCCTCCGCCTCCCAAGTAGCTGGGACTACAGGCGCCCGC
>CAUYRH010164133.1:0-14151 GCA_963574655.1 Perodicticus potto | reverse complement strand
TTAATCTTGGCATAGCCCATGTGTTGTTTTCCCATCAAATGGTCATCTACCCGAGACTGGGCATCTCCTACTATCAAAAAGGCTCCACACACTTCACAAACTTCCATTTGTTTTTCTTGGGCAGCAAAACTTTCAATTGTCGAGGTTGTGGACCTAAGCAATTCTCTGTCTTCTTTTAACTGTTCAACTAATTTCATCATCCCCTGGGCCTCCTCTACCTTTCCTTCAGATCCTAATTCTTCAATCTGCTGCAGAAGCACATCAGTTTTGTCTGTTAGAACCTGAATTTTTTCTTCATTTTTGCCTGTTGGGCCAGCTGCCCCAGAGGACTGCTGGTTTTGAGATAATGCCAAACGAGCATGGCCTCGTCTGATTCTAGTTCTACTTCTGCAAGTAAGCTTTGTAAGTATTGCAAAAAATCTCTCTCATAGCCAACTTTCATAAAACGAGAACTCTTCTCATACCATAGGTCTTCTAACTGCTTCTCAGCTCCCAGTCTTACCCCCATGAGTCCATCCTCCATCTATCTTGTTGCTTCAGTCTTTCTTTTCTTCTTCTCCTTTTATTTTATTTATTTATTTGAGACAGAGCCTCAAGCTGTAGCCCTAGATAGAGTGCCATGGCATCACAGCTCACAGCAACCTCCAACTCCTGGGCTCAAGCGATTCTCCTGCCTTCACCTCCCAAGTAGCTGGGACTACAGGGGCCTGCCACAATGCCTCGTTTTTTGACTTTTTAATAATAGCTTTTCTGATCGGGGTAAGGTAGTATCTCACTGTAGTTTTCCTTTGCATTTATCTGATGATTAGTAATGCTGAGCATTTTTTCATTTATTTATTGGCCATTTGTCTATTTTCACTTTAAAAACCACTTTTCATGTCTTTTGCCCACTTTTTAATAGGATTGTTTTTTCCTTGGTAATTAATTTGAGTTTCTTTTCCTTTGTAAATCCTGGATATTAATCCTTAATCATATGTAGAGTTTTCAAACATTTTCTTTCACTCTGAGAGTTAGATTGTCCACTAACTATGCTGTTCACTTCCTTTGCCATGCAAAAGCTTTTCAATTTAGTTAAATCCCATTTATTTTGTTTTGCTTGTGTTGCTTTTGTTTGTAGACCAAGTCATAAATTCTTTGTCTAGGCCAATATCTAAAAAAAATTTTTCCTGCATTTTCTTCTAGAAGTTTTATGGTTTTATGCCTTATGTTTAAGTCTGTTATTATCTTGAATTAATTTTTGTAAATGGTGAGAGCTAGAGGTCCTGTTTCATTCTTCTACAGGTATCTATTCAATTTTCCCAGAACTATTTATTTATTTATTTTAGAACCATTTATTGAGTAGAGCTTCCTTTCCCCAGTATATGTTGTTTTATTTATGAATCCTCTATTCTGTTTTATTGGTCTATGTCTTTACTTTTACCATGCATACCAGTACCATACTGTTTTGGTTACTATACAAGTAAGTCATTAAATATGAAATGTTTGATTTTTAAATCAAAAGTTTAGTTTGTTATATCTCAAAGAAGAAGAAGTACAATTAATGAGAAGTGTGCACCTAAAACATCGAAACAGTTTTGCCATCTTACAGGTAGCTTGTTTATGCCAGCAGTGACGAAGCTTGGAGAACAAGTGGCAAAGAAATTGCAAAAGGCATTTTCTACAGCTTGTTGAGCAGTGAATATTTTTCTTGAAAGAAGTGGTATAAAGCAGGACTAACCAGGGAAAATGGTAGATTACAAAGAGTTTCCAAGTCCAGATTCTGTAGTTTGAATGGCATTTGTATAACATGTACCCAAACATTGTCCTGCAAGAGGATTGCTTGTCTCTATTGACTGGTGGAATCCTCCAAAACAAACAAACAAAAAATGTTAAAAAATTATTGGCTACTTAATTGCAAGCATCAGCATCATTTCATCCAGTTGGTTGCTGCAGACATCTACTATAATCAACTGACCAGATTTCATGAAGCCTCAGTGGATAATAACAGCACTGGACCTCCAAGCAGGTACTGTTAGCTTTGTTTTGCTGAATATTTGACTTTGGACTGTTTCAGCACTTCATTGTTATCCAAACATCATGCTGAATGCTTGTGGTTTTCAAAAAGAAAACATTTTCAATCCATGTAGTGATACAGTGTATAAATAGTTCACCTTTATGTTGTGACAGCAAAGAAAGGTAAAATTGGAGGTAATTAATTTCTCTTTTGACACTCATTTTATTCATGCGGAACCCATCTGTTCAGCCTCTTTACCTTGCTGATTTGTTTCCAATGTACCAATATTGTTGGAATAATAACATTAAACCTTGCTGCTAATCCATGTCTAGGTTGATATGGATTCCCTTCCCCTACAGCTTTCAACTCATCATTATCCACCTTGGTTCTAGGTTGGCCACGTGGCTCCTTTTTGAAGATTAAAATCACCAGAATGGAAATTTACAAGACATTGACATACTTTGTTCATTAGCCACATCCTTCCCAGATGCTTGGTTGATATTTTGAGTGTCTGGGCTGCAATAGTTCCACAACAGAACTCATGTTCAAAAATGACATGAATTTTTTATTTATCCAATGTTCCACAAAAGTTGTGCTAAAATTTTTTTGAAAGATAATCACAAGCCAAAACATACGTGTGAAAGAATAAAGATGCACCTTCACAATTAAAAAAAAAAAAAAAGAAGTGTCAAAATGAAATGCTGGGCTTTGTGCCTGTAGTTCAATCAGCTAAGGTGCCAGCCACATACACCAGAACTGGCAGGTTCAAATCCAGCCCAGGCCTGCCAAACAATGATGACAACTACAACCAGAAAATAGCCGGGGATTGTGGTGGATCCCTGTAGTCCCAGCTGCTTGGGAGGCTGAGGCAGGAGAATCACTTGAGCCCAGGATTTGGAGGTTGCTGTGAGTTGTGATGCCACCCACTCTACCCAGGGCAACAGCTTGAGGTGCTGTCTCAAAAAAAAAAAAAAAAAGAAAGAAAGAAAAAGAAGAGAAAAAAAAGAATTGCTGGAGATATCAACTGTCAAACTTAGTACTTAAGGAAATCAGACATTTAATACTTAATACTCTAAATAGTATAATTTGAGTCAGGCAATGTGTACCTCCAGATTTCTTCTTTTTATTCACAAATTGCTTTGGCTATTTGGGCTCCTTTTTGATTCCACATAAACTTTAGAATTGTTTTTTGTAATTCTGTGAGAAATTACATTGGTATCTTAATAAGAGTTGCTGAACCTTTAGGTTGCTCTGGACAGTGTGGTCATTTTAATGGTATTATTTCTTCTGATCCATGAGCCTGAGATGTTTTTCCATGTGATTGGGTCATATACAATTTCTTTCTTCTGTTTTTTGTAGTTTTCTCCAGTCCAGACCTCTTTCACTTCTTGTGTAAAGTATATTCCAAGGTATTTAATTTTCTTTGAAAATATTTGAATGGATTTGAGTCCTTAACTTGACTCTCAGTCTGACTGTTGGTAGTGTCTGGAAATGCTACCAATTTTTATATATTAATTTTGTTTTGTTTTGTTTTACTTTTTTTTATTGTTGGGGATTCCTTGAGGATACAGAAAACCAGGTTACACTGGTTGCATTTGTTAGGTAAAATCCCTCTTATAATTATGTCCCACCTCCAAGAGGTGTGTCTCACACCATTACCCCCCACCCCCCTCCATCCTTCCCTCTCTATGCTCCCCTATTCCCCCAATCCCCACAACATACTAGGTCATCAATTGTCCTCATATCAAAATTGAGTATGCTGGATTCTTGCTTCTCCATTCTTATGATGCTTTACTAGGAAAAATGTGTTTCAACTCCATCCAGGTTAATATAAAAGATGTAAAATCTCTATCTTTTTAGTGACTGAATAGTATTCCATGGTATACATATACCACAGTTTGTTAATCCATTCCTGGATTGGCGGGCATTAAGGTTGTTTCCACAGTTTGGCAATTGTAAATTGAGCTGCGATAAACAGTCTAGTGAAAATGTCCAATGATTTTAGATACCCAGTAATGGGATTGCAGGATCAAATAGTTGGTCTAGCTTGAATTCTTTGAGGATTCTCCATACTTCCTTCCAAAAAGATTGTATTAGTTTGCAGTTCCACCAGCAGTGTTAAAGTGTTCCCTTCTCTCCTCATCCATGGCAGCATCTTCAGTTTTAAGATTTTGTGATGTGGACCTTTCTCACTGGGGTTAGATGGTATCTCAGGCTGGTTTCGATTTGCATTTCTCTAATAATTAGGAACAATGAGCATTTTTTCATATATTTCTTAGCCATTCATCTGTCTTCTTTAGGGAAGGTTCTACTTATCTCTCTTGCCCATTGATATAAGGGATTATTGGCTCTTTTTGTGTTGATTAATTTGAGTTCTCTGTAGATTCTAGTTATCAAGCTTTTGTCTGATTCAAAATGTGCAAATGTCCTTTCCCAATGTGTTGGTTTCTATTTGCTTTGGTTGTTGTCTCCTTAGCTGTATAAAGACTGTTCTGTTTAATTAAGTCCCCTTTGTTTATTTTTACTGTTGTTGCAATTGTCATGGAAATTTCCTCATAAAGTCCTTCCCCAGACTGGTAGCTTCCAGTGTTTTCCCACACTTTCTTGAGGATTTTTATTGTTTTGTGCCTTAGATTTAGGTCTTTTATCCATTTTGAATCAATTTTTGTGAGTGGAGAAAGGTGTGGGTCAAGTTTCAGTCTTTTACATGTGGCTATCCAGTTCTTCCAACACCATTTATTGAATAGGGATTCTTTCCCCCAGTGTATGTTATTGTTTGGTTTATCAAAGATTAGGTGGCTATAAGATGTTAGTTTCATCTCCTGGTTTTCTGTTTGATACCAAATGTCTATGTCTCTATTTTTGTGCCAATACCTTGCTGTTTTGATCACTATGGCCTTGTAGTATAGCCTAAAATCTGGTAGGCTGATGCCTCAGCTTTGTTTTTATTACTAAGAATTGCCTTGGCTATACAGTGTTTTTTCTGCTTCCATACAAAACAAAGAACTATTTTTTCCAAGTCTTGAAAGTATGATTTTGGTATTTTAATAGGGACAGCATTGAATCTGTAAATAGCTTTGGGAAGTATAAAAATTTTAGTGATGTTGATTCTTCCCAGCCATGAGTATTGTAATATTCTTCTACTTTTTAATCTCTTCTGCTATTTCTTTTCTTAGGGGTACATAGTTTTCTTTATAGAGGTTCTTCACCTCTTTTATAAAGTATATTCCTAGGTATTTAATTTTCTTTGAAGCTACTGAGAAGGATATTGTGTCCTTGATTACCTTCTCATCTTGGCTGTTATCGGCATATACAAAGGCTACTGATTTGTGGACATTGATTTTATATCCTAACATGTTACTGTATTCTTTGATCACTTCCAGGAGTCTTGTGGTTGAGTCTTTGGGGTTTTCTAAGTATAAGATCATATCATCAGCAAAGAGAAAGAGTTTTGCTTCCTCTACCCCCATTTGGATGCCCTTTATTTCCTTTTCTTGCCTGATTGTTTTGGCTAGAACTTTTAGCACTATGTTGAATAGCAGTGGTGATAGAGGACAAACTTGTCTTGTTCCAATTTTGAGTGGAAAAACTTTCAGTTTTACTCCATTCAGTATAATATTAGCTATAGGTTTGTCATGGATGGCTTCAATCAATTTAAGAAATGCACTGCCAATGCCTATATTCTTCAGAGTTCTAATTAGAAAAAGATGTTGAATTTTATCAAATGCTTTTTCTGCATCTATTGACAGGATCATATGGTCTTTGTTTTTGCTTCTGTTGATATAGTGAATTACATTTATGGGACTGTGTATTTCAAATCAGCCTTTGCATCTCTGAGATGAAACCTACTTGGGAGTGCTAAATGATTTTTTGAATGTGTAGCTACAATCTTTTGGCAAGTATTTTATTGAGAATTTTTGCATCTATATTCATTAGTGAAATTTGTCTGAAGTTCTCCTTTTTAGTTGAATCTTTTCTTGGTTTTGGTATCAGGGTGATGTTTGCTTAGAAGAACATGTTGGAAAATGTCAGGGTCCTGGAAGCTGTGCCTCCAGCCCCATCCCATGGGCTGCTATACATCTTCGCTCTGGGTATGTCTCATTCAGGTCTTGGGTGCCAAAGAACCTTAGAAGTCACAGTCAATATTAGTAGGAATGAGCATTTCAGCAGCAATCTCTCAGCAGAAGTCTTAGTAGGGAAGCACTGATCAGGCATCCTTCAAGCAAGAAGCGGAGCCAAAGAGGAGCCCCAACTAACTCCTCCTGAAGGTGTGGAAACTGCTATGCAATAATGTCAGTGTTCTCGTTGTGTGCTCTTGTGCTCTTTAACGAGAGACCGATGATGTTAAATCCCTTTCCCAAACCCTTATTGCCAAAGTATTTCTCACAGATGCCTCCTATAGGGGAAGACTCCTTCCATCTCAATTTTTTGGAATAATTTCTGCAGTATGGGTATAAGCTCTCCTTTGAAGGTTTGATAGAATTCTGGTGGGAAGCCATCTGGAGCAGGGCATTTTTTTTGTTGGGAGATTTTTTATTATTTCTTTGATCTCAGTGTTTAAAATTGGTCTGTTCAGATCTATTTCTTCTTGGTTAAGTCTAGGGAGAGGGTTTGATTCCAAGTATTGCAAGTATTGATCCACTTCCTCCACATTGTCAAATTTCTGAGCATAGAGTTTCTTATAGTACTCAGAGATGATCTCTTGTATTTTTGTGGCATCTGTTGTTGTTTTCCCTTTATCATTTCTGATTGAGGTTATTAGAGATTTTACTTTTCTGTTTCTGGTTACACTGGCCAAAGGTTTATTGATTGTTTATTTTTTTGAAAAACTGATTTTTTTGTTTTGTTAATTTTATGAATGAGTCTTTTGTTTTCAGTTTCATTCATCTCTGATTTAATTTTGGCTATTTCTTTTCTTCTGCTGGATTTGAGATTAGATTGTTTTTCTTTTTCCAATTCTATAAGGTGGTTCATGATGTCCTTTCTTTCTGTTTTTTGAATGTAGGCATCTAATGAGATAAATTTCTGTCTTAAGACTGCTTTTGCGCTATCCCACAGGTTTTGGTAACTTGTGTCTTCATTGTTATTATGTTTAAAGAATTTAGCAATTTCTTCTTTTTTCTCTTCCTGAACCTAGCTATCATTCAGCATAAGCCCATTTAATTTCCAAATCTTTGTGTAGGGATAAACATTTTTGTTGGAGTTGAGTGCCACATTTATTGCTTTGTGGTCTGAGAAGATACAAGGTGTAATTTCTATTCTTTTAATTTTGCTGAGGTTTGATTTGTATCTTAGGATGTGGTAGATTTTTGGAGCACATACCATGAGCTAACAAGAAAATGTATATTCCTTACCTTTGGAATGGTGTGTTCTGTATATGTCTAATAAGTCCACATTTCTAGGGTCACATTTAAGTCCTTTACATCTTTAGTTTCTGTTTAGAGGATCTGTCCAGTTCTGTCAGGTGTTAAAGTCCACAATTATTATGGTGTTATGGGATATCATATTGCTCAGGCCAATCAAGGTCTGTTTCATAAATAAATCTAGACATTTTCCTTTAAAAGGGATTGTTGTATGTACTTTTTCCATATCAAGAATAATAGAAAATGCATGTTAGTGATTTTTAATAAATTTAAATCCATCTATGCAGTTAATAGAGAAAACCATGAATAACACACACATATAACATAAAAATTTTCTGAGAGGACACACAGATTCCCAGCCTAACTAGAGTATTGCTTTACTGTAAAGTAATGCCTACGACTTACCTAGAGGGGGTGTTAAGTATTGGTAAACCACCTTCTGGGATACATCTTATACTATACTCCCTATAAACTTTGGAGATCACAAGTTTCCCACCTTAGCATTCGCTTCTCATTCTGTTCTCTTTGGAAGATTTCATGTACATGTGAAGCTTTGATAGACATCTTAAAACAATGACTCCAAGATCTAAATCTAGATAGGTCTACCTGTTCCCTGAAGACTGTATTTTTGTACTATTATTTATTGAGAATTTCCACATAGACATCCCACAGATACCTAACACTTAACATTACTCAATTCTATACTATATCCTTTCACTAAGCCTACTATACTTCATTTATCTCAGTTAGTGATTCTACCCTCAACTCAGGCTGGGGAAGTGCCTCACAAGGTTGTCAATACCCATGGACTTTTTTGGTGAAGCAAACTCACCTCCTTTGCTTCAGTTATTTTTTTACAAGCTCCAAAACCTATCCTCAATTCTGTACATCTTTGGTTATAGACAATTCAATTTTGATCTCAGGCTATTCTCTTGAACTAAATAAAGCTGTGTTCACCTGAGTCGCATGAATCATAAGGGATTCCCAGGATGGGTTTCACAATTATATAACCCTTTTGGACTTACGGATAGTCCTCAACTTATGGTGAAGTTATATTCCAATCAACCCATTGTAAGCTGAAAATACCATAAGTCAAAATGAATTTAGTATGCCTAACCTGCTGAACATCATAGCTTAGTCTAGCCTACCTTAAACATGCGCAGAACACTTACTTGCATTAACCTATAGTTGCATGAAATCATCTAACAATGGCTATTTTATAATAAAGTGTTACATGTCTCATCTATATTGGATATTGTGCTGGAAGTGAAAAACAAAATGGGTATGTGTGTCTTCAAAGTACAGTTTCTACTGAATGTATATGGGTTTTATACTACTGTAAAGTAAAAAAATGCTAAATCAAACCTAAGTTTGAGACTGTACATGAAGGATTCTGTGCATGAGTATATGTGCACGTCTGGGATCTTTAGATTTTTACCAGTTTTTCAGAACTGATAATTTTCAAAAACCCAGGTCATTTCCTTCCAGATAACCCCTTCCTCCAATCTGCCCTCACCTACAGTTTGGGGTCCATTGCTGATACTCTGCAGCCAGTAAGCCCGTTCTCATACCAAAGCCTGGCTCCCAGGCAGCCAACCTTCTGGGCCTTTGCTGCCCTGCAAGGGGAGAGGATATTTCTGAGGCCCCTGTTGAAGGACTACTCAGTAATTGTTTTTCTAGGGAACTTTCCCAGAGGGCAGGTCTGACACAACCTTCACACCCAGCCCTATGCCCAAAAGCCCCTGATTCCCTGACACTCCCTCTGCAGTAGCCAAGGAGGTTGTGTTTAAAAGTCAGAATCACCAGGCTCTTTAGAATTAGTCATGGAGCTTTCCAGCAACCAGCCAGGGTTGACCTACCAGATCTTGGCAACTAGCAGGAATCTCCAGGGACTGGGGCTATAACAGTAGGTGATGAGATTGCAAGCAGAGCTCAGAACTCTTCAGTCCTCCTTTCTCTAATAGCAATATTGGTCTCAGAGAAGGTCACTAGGGTCTAAGACACCCAGAGCCTTTCCCCTGTAAACACGAGGACAATGTAAGTCTCTCAAGCTTGCTTGCCATGCCTAGACAGAATCTTACTGTATATTTAACTTTATTTTTCTGCCAGCAATATCGCCTGGGATGCCAATGTACCATCTTTTTACTTATGGAACATCACATCTACCCCTCAAGGAAACACACACACACACACACACACACACACAGCGTGAACATTGATTTTTCATCTTTCATTTGTGGCCCAGGGCTCATGGGACCACCAAACAGACTGACTCCTACAAATTAATCATTGTGAGGATAATAAATTATGTTTGCTGTAGGCAGGGAAACAATTTAGAGGCAGTTATGATAGCAAAGATAAAAGGTGATAAGGTGCTGAACTGTAATTGTGGTAGAGAGAAAGTAAAAGATAAGAAAGGGAAAAATATTTAGGAAGCCTTCATGATTGATTAGATTTGGGTCTGACCAATCTGGAAATGAAAATTTTATGAAAAAGACCTCTCCTGTTTGCATCTCTTTCCTTATTTAATTTTTAAAAAGTGAATTATATTTAACATATAGTACAATGTGAAAATCTTTAATGTATAGGCTGATCAAGTTTTACATATATATATGGAGCCAGGTAACCGCTATCCAAATGAAGACACAGAACATTTCCATCAGCTCAGAAAAATTCCTTCTTGTTCCTCTTTAATCAATATCATTCAGAGAGGAAACTATTATATTATGCTCACTTTATGATCAGAGATTAGTTGTGTCTATTTTTAAACTTCTTTTTAAATAGAAAGTAATTATTTTACATCTGACTTGTTTCATTCAAAATAATGCATTTTAGAGTCAATGCTTACGATACAATCAGTATTTTGACTGAGGGTATAATATTCCATTATGTGCTTATACCACACTTTTTTTTTTTTTTTTGAGGCAGAGTCTCATTCTGTCACCCTGGGTAGACTGCAGTAGCATCATAACTCACAGAAACCTCAAACTCTTGGGCTCAAGTGATCCTTTTTCCTCAGCCTCCCAAGTAGCTGGGACTACAGACGCCCACTCAACACCCAGCTAGAGCCACTGCACCCGGTCTCTACACCACACTTTTGTATCTCCTGTTGATGAGTATACTATACATTTATAGTGTGTGCTATATGAAGAGGTTTACTTTGAACATTCTTATACAAGTCATTTTGTGTGATGTGCACTCACTCTTCATGGTTATATTCCCAGGAGCAGAATTTCTGGGTCATAGAGTAACTGACTTTCTTAGGAACTGCCAAATAATGTTTAAAGTGGCCATGTAGACTTTCAGTTTTAGCACAGAGATTTAGAGACTGGACAGAGTGTTGCTCCCAGCATTACAGCTCTTGGTAGTCTTTCAGTTCCTGGTTCCAGCTCTTGGCAGAACTAGAAAGTGCAGCCAAGAAAGCTTCCCTGATGATGCAGCCTGGGGCAGGGAGGAGGGGGCATTAGCAGCCATTGTCAAAACTTCTTCCAGACCCATTTCTCATATTTTTCCTACAGATCTGTAATCTTTAGGGCAAGCAACAAAATTGTCACCTCAGGGCATTGTAGAAAACCATTGCAATTGGGAAAGGCACAAGGACATATTAGTCTGATTCCTCAAGGATGATTTGAGTTTGTGTTAGGCCCAGCACATCAGTTAGAAGAGGGGCAGGGTCACCCTATTAGGTAGTTAGTTAGGAACAGCTCTCCTGCAGAAGGAGGACAAGGGCTGAACCTCTAGGCTGCCATCTTGGTGCTACCCATCCTAATTTTATCTCAAGCAATTGCTCGTATCTGGGGAAGAGAGATCACGCTCCAAATCTACCAGTCAGAACTTAGTGTCTGAGCTGTAAAGCGGTATAGAGGACTCTCTAGCTTAACAAAATAGCCTTAAGACTAATTATCATATCGTGTGCTCTACCCCTGCCATGGGTTCTCAGAAAGGCTTATGGGAGGTCTGCTTGTGCTGTAAGACTCTGGTTCCAAGGTGACCACTAAACCACAAGGTAGGCCCGACACAGGCAGTATAAAAAGGAATGCCTAGCCATGTTAGAGGCCTCTTTGCCTCTCTGCCTACTTGCCCTGACAATGGAGACCCGTTTGCTGTCTATAGTGAACTCATCTTGCTATTAATCTGTAAACCTACCTTTCTCTTCTTCAATATACTGTGTTTCATGCTTGCCCTACTTTGGGGTGTCTGATCATTTTCAATCAAGAGCCCTCCAAAAACCGAGGACCCAGGCAGCTGCCTGAAACCATGGCATGTGACAGGCAGCTGGCTTTGAAGCCTAACTACCCAGGTTTATAGTACCTAAGACTGAGGTTTACCCTCCATTGGAGAACATCTTTCTCCTGTTCCCTAATAGCCCAACCAACAAACAACAAGTAAAATTAACAAGGGACATGTAGGAAATATTCAAGAAACAGATTATCTCTGGGCTTAATAATGTAAAGGGGAGATATGAAGCCAAGCAGGGAGTAGAAATTGAGAAAACAAACAAAAAGCTCTGGCAAACTTGCCCATACCCTTAATTAAGCACAGGACATCACTAGAGAAATTTGAAGCCTATTGTGCACTGAGAATAAACATACGGAGAGCAACAACAAATTCCCAACTCAGCGCAACTCCTGATTAGATTAACATAAACTCCAATACTAAAAGTCTAGCAGAAAAAACAAAACAAAAACAAAACACACCCCTCTCCAAGCCAGAAAAATATTTTTTACCTTAATGTCTGCTATCCCATGCAGCATTTTCAATCTCACCAAAAAGTTACGAAGTATACAAAAAGGTTAGAAAAACACACAATCTGAAGAGACAAGCAAATATTGGAACCAAACTCACATGTTAAGAAGATGTTAAAAACTCTCAGGAAATTTAAAATTCCTATGATTAACAGGTTATCAATCTAAATAAATGATTGAGGCAAAAATTCCAATCAATGGAGGTTTATGAAACTGAGATTCTGAGGATGCACCCAAGGAAAACAGGAACCACTGACAAGGTGTAGCTGTTTTTCAAAGGGGAGGCTGGTAATTTCAGCATTTTAAAGGTAGTCAGAGAGAAAGAAAAAGATGCGGATGGGGGACTGATGGGGTTACATTCTTGTAAAGCCCAAGAAATGTACATTCATACAAAATAAAGGAGTGAAGGAACATCAATTATACAAATTGAAAGGATGAACTTGCTCAAATTACAATTTTCTGGGCAGCCAAGGACACAATCAAAAGAGCAAATAGACAAGCCACAGAATGAGACAAAATACTTACATGCTATACATCTGACAAAGGATTAATAACCAAAATCTATAAAGAACTCAAGCAAATCATCAAGAAACAACCAAACAACCCCAATAACAATGGGAAAATGATATGAACAGAAAGTGACAAGAAATGAAGATAGACGAATGACAAAAAAAAAAACTCATGAAAAAACACTTATTGTCTGTAGTCATTAGGGAAATGCAAATCAAAACCACATTGAATACTAATTAATGTCAGTGAGAATGGCTCATATTAAAATGTCCAGAAACAACAGATGTTCATATGGATGCAGAGAGAAAGGAACTCTTTTTTTTGAGACAGAGTTTCACTTTGTTGCCCTCAGTAGAGTGCTATGGAGTCATAGCTCACAGCAACTTCAAACTCTGAGGCTCAAGCAATCCTCTTGCCTCAGCCTCCCAAGTAGCTGGGGCTACAGGTACCTGTAGGTACAATGCCCAGATATACTTTTTTTCTAATTTTAGTAGAAATGGGGTCTTGCTCTTGCCCAGGCTAGTCTCAAACTGCTGAGCTCAAGCAATCCAACAGCCTTGGCTTTCTAGAGTGCTGCGATTATAGGTGTGAGAGACCATGCCTGGCCTGAGAAAGGAACTGTTGGGAGTGTAAACTAGTATGGAAAATTATATGGAGATACCTCGAAGAACTTAAAGTAGAACTACCATTTGATCCAGTAATCCCACTGCTAGGTGAATATGTCCAAAGGAAAAAAAGTCATTTTGTTACCAAACAAAGAAGGTCTGGCTGCCTGTCACTGTCAGTCAATACGCAGAGACGGGAATAGGTCCACCAAACTTTATTGGATAGAAGGCCAGGATTCTGGAGAACAGTGAGGGTAGTCTCTCCAAGACTGTCCTTTTCTTCCATTTCTAACATTACAGTTTTATACATTTGAGTTCAAAGTGAAAATCATGTTAGCCTTTATCTTAAACAATAATTGGCCAAACTCATGATCCGTGGTAAACAATAATCAACATAGCTCATGATCTAAAATAACATTCTAATTTAAAAGTTAATCTCCTAAATCAATCCAGCTAAACTGCTCAAGATAGACATTTTTAGGGCAGGAGCTAAATTTACAAAACAGTAAGAATGGGAGACAGGGAGTGAAGGTCAGGCATTGTATCTGCCATAGCCTGACAGACTCCATCTTATTTTTACTAAATGTGCTTTCATCTTGTTAATTTGGCTATAAATCTTCCTCACCCCCTTTACAACTTTTAAATAAAATGCCAAAATACTAATTCTTTCTGCCAACACAATCTTCCTTTCTTTCACCATGTTGGCCCTTTTCCATCTTGGAAAAAAAGAAATTTTATGAAGCATTATTATAGCAATGATATCTTCATTAAAAACTATTTCAAAGAGGAAAAAAGTGTGGTGCATATGTGAAGGGTCAGGAGAAATCTTCTAAATACGGATCAAAATTGTTTTCACATAGTAAATGAGAAAATATCATGAATGTTACATTAATCAGGTGGATAAAAATATCTCCGATTGTATGGGAAGCCCGCAC
>CAUYRH010164131.1:0-21239 GCA_963574655.1 Perodicticus potto | reverse complement strand
CTCGTGAGATGGGGACAGCTGGGCTGAGATGGGGACAGCCGGGCTGAGGTGGGGACAGCTGTGCTGAGGTGGGGACAGCCGGGCTGAGGAGGGGACAGCTGTGCTGAGGTGGGGACAGCCGGGCTGAGGTGGGGACAGCTGTGCTGAGGTGGGGACAGCTGTGCTGAGGTGGGGACAGCTGGGCTGAGGTGGGGACAGCTGTGCTGAGGTGGGGACAGCCGGGCTGAGGTGGGGACAGCTGGGCTGAGGTAGGGACAGCTGGGCTGCGTGGGGAGGAGGACACCTTGACAGATGGCACAGAGCAGAACCATGGACACCTCCGGGAATTTTCCCTCTGGCCCACGTCCTACCTTCCAGACGTGCCTGGGAAAGCCTAGACAGACTGTGACCCTGAAGCATCCAGGCCATAGACATGGGAGGGTCACAGGTAGGAACATTCTGACCCCTCCCCACCCCACATAGCCACAGGAAGTAGAGCAGCAGGCAGGCAGGGCAGCGGGTCGCACCTTCCTTCACTCCCTTCAGAGACTCGCCCAGCTGCAGTGAATGGCCCTGAACTCCAGGGTCACATGGCATCATGGAGGAGCAGGCCCTTGGACAGCATCCCAGCCAGGGCCCTATTTCCCAAGTGGGAAACAGGACACAGACCTGTCCCACGAGCTACCAAGATGACCCCGGGAGAGCTGGGCCTCAGTGGCTGCCTCGGGCTCCCACTCCAGCAGCTGTCTACCTATGTCTTAGCTCAAGCTGCCACAGCAAAACATCACAAATGGGTGGCTTACCTGACCAACATTTATTTCCTTATAGTTCTGGAAGCCAGGAGTCTGAGATTGAGGTGCCCACATGGTGGGGTTCTGGTGAGGCCTCTCTTCCTGGCTGGTAAAGCAGCCCCTGTCTCGCTGTGTGCTCACATAACCCCTTTGGAAGAGAGAGAACAAGCTCTCCAGTGTCTCCTCCAAAGGGCAGTAATCCCATGGAGGGGGTCTCACCCTCAGAGGTCCCTAACCCTAATCACCTCCCAGAGGCCCCATCTCCAAATAACCATCACATTGGGTTTAGGGTTTCAGCCTATGAATTCTGAGGGGTACACAATTGAGTCCATAGCAATCCCCAGCCCACCTGACCCCAGACCCTGGCCACTGGGACACCCCTTGATCTAAAACTCCTTTCCAGGACAGCTGAGCCCCTCTCCAGATTCCCAGCCTAACCATAAGTATAGGGGAGATGCCCTTGGCAAAGTCCCCAAAACACAGCAGTCAGGGGAGAGGAGTCCCTGCGTCCCACCCCATTGTGCCAAGAGCTTCACATGTGTTGTTTCATTTAATCCTCCCAATAATCCTGTGTCAGATGACCTTCCCAGCTCCATTTAGCAGATGGGGAAACTGAGGACTAGTGGAATTTACAGTCAGACAGAAGTCACCAGGGCTGGCTGGGCACAGTGCCTCCTCAGCACTCCAGGAGGCCAAGGCAGACAGATCACCTGAACTCACAAGTTCAAGACCAGTGTGAGCTAAAATGAGACCCCAACTCTAAAAAATAGCCAAGTGTTGTGGCAGTGCCTGTAGTCCCAGCTACTCAGGAAGCTGAGGTAAGAGAATTGCTTGAGCCCAAGAGTTTGAGGTTGCTGTAAGCTATGATGCCACGGCACTCTACCAAGGATGACAAAGTAAGACTCTGTCTCTAAAAAAAAAAAAGAAGTCACCAGGGCTGAACAATTGAGCATGTTCAATCCAGCCCCAGTCTCTTCATCACTAGGTTGCAGCCTCCCAGTACACTTCCCAGAATTTGTCCCAAGAAGCAAGGCCTCAAGGGTCAGCTCACTGCTGTCTTGATTCCTAACTCACCTTCCCCCATTCCCTGTTTGAGAAAATCAGTCTGTAGGGAAACTGTGTCTTCTCACAAGCCCTGGTCCTTGAGAGATCCCAGCTACGTAAGGCAGCCATTACTGAGTGTGTACAAAGGAGGTCTGGGGCACAGGTCAAGGAAGAGGGACCGGGTGGCTGGAGAAAAAGGGGACAGGAGAGCTGCCCTGCTCAATAGGACACCTGCCACCCAGGCTTCTCTGTCCAACCCCTGGGAAAGCACCCCCACCTGCCCAGAACTCACAACAGGGCCTTTCCAGCATGAGCTGCCCCTTCCCTCTGTGGAGGCCACAGTAAAATCCCCCAGACACAGCCTCCGCAGGAAGGGGACCAGGTGACAACAGGGATGGATTCTTCTGGGGGAGCCACTTCAAATGGGCCATGCTGGTACTGTGGGTGTGTCTGTGTGTGCCAATTAGGCTAGGTCTGTGACAGTGGTGGCATGTGGAGTTTTTCAGCCAGATGCAGATGTAATGGAACAGTATCAGAGAGGTTACACATATAGATTCTGGAGCCTGATGGCATGGGTTCAAATCCCAGCTCTTCCACCTCAGTACTGCGTGACCTTGGGCAAGTCACTTAGCCTCTCTGTGCCCAGGTCCCTCATCTACAAACTGGGGCTAATAACGTGCCTACTTCCAGAAGTCATTGTGAAGATTTCTGAAGTTTATTAGTGTAAGTGCTTAGAACAGCGAGGGGTATGCGATAAGTGCTCGAGAGGAGCCACTATCATTATTTTGTGTGTCGTATGCTCAGTCTGTGCACCCACCTCCTCCACCAGAGGCAAAGCTGCTTGAGCGCAGAGGATGAGTCTTCCTCTCTCGTCCAGGTCCAGCCCTGCCCAGGACACAGCAGGAAAAGCAGCCCATAAGGACTGGAGACAGAACACAGGGGACCGCCCTCATGCGTGTGTGCACGTGTGCATCGTTAACTTGTGTGTCAGGAATAGATGACAACTATATGTGCCAGTATTAGGCTACCAGCATAACACAAATGCCTCGTTATGGTGATAGCCACCTGTGGAATGGACTGTCCTGTCTATCTATATGATGTGGATCCTGGAGGGTGAGAGGCCTGTTTTAGTATATGGACCAGTGTGTGTGTGTGTGTGTATACGCCTTGGGTGGGGTCAGCAAGAGTGTCAGCATCGTGGACGTGTGTGTATCAGCATTGCATGTTTCTGTGGGTCGGCACCGTGTGTTTGCGCTATTAGTGTAATACACAGGGTGGCCATAAGCTTTGCGTGCAATTTTAAATAGCGTGCACTTTAAAATTGCACAGGAACTGTAGGGCCGCCCTGTATGCTCGTGTCTGTGTCGCATCTGTCCACACCACGTCAGCATTGGACATGTGTCTGTGACAGTGTTGCGCGTACAGCTGGCCGTGCTGGGTGAGCGTGTACGTCAGTGTTGTGTGCGGAAGTGCATAGCACTGTGTGTGTATTTTTCCAGCATTGGGGGTGTGTGTCGATGTGAATCAGCAGGGGTTTGTATGTGTGTCAGTGATGGGAGTGTGTGTTGCTGTGTGTAAGTGCACTGGCGTGATCTGTGTCTGCATTGTGTGTGTACCAGGCGTGTGCCTCGTGTAGTGTGAGTACACGTGACTGTGTGGTGTGTATATGTATCTGTGTCAGTGATGAGTACGGATGTGAGTCTGCCTTGCGTGCACACATGTGTGAGAGTTAAGTGTGTGTGTGTAAGTATGCCCATGCCATTTGCATGTGTGTTTCAGCATTGGTGTATGTGTAGATGTCTGTCACCTTGGAGGCATATGTGTGTCAGTGCCACATGGACATGAATGTCCGTGTTGTGTGTATGCGTGTGTGTGTCAGCAGAATGGAGCTGTGTTAACAGCAGGGTCATCTGTGTATCAGTGATAAGTGTTGCCCCGTGTTGATGTGCTTGCGTGCCTGTGTGTGTCAGTATTGTGTGGCTATGTATGTGTGGGCATCGTGCTGTGTGACTGTAGGAGCCAGTGTGTGTCAGGGGTCTAGGCACCCTCGTGCCCCCGCCCTCCCGCTGCTGCCTTGCAGAGGACGTAAGGAGGGGCTTCCTCGGAGGCTGGGGCTGAGCCTGGCTCGCCAGCCTGCACCCGCCCATCCCCAGCTCCCTCCCCAGCCTCTCCCTGACTGGCACCTGAGTTAATAAGTGTTGCTTTTCTCCTATTCTACTCAGGCCTGTGATGGAAAATCCTCGGGCTGGAAGTGAGCCCCAAATCGATAGTCCATTCCATTTAACAGGGTGGCTGTCACCATAATGAGATAAAAGTGGATTAGCTTCTGCGCTACTGCCACGTCCACAGGGAGCCCATCTGTTCCCTGCACAGCCGGCCTGGCTCGGAGCGGCCTCACAGCCCAGCCAGACCTGACCATGGGGGCTCCTATCTGGGATGGGGGAAGCAGGGGTCAGAAACCTCAAGACTGGGATCCAGATGGGGCTGGGATGGGGCTCAGGACAAAGTAGATCAGGATGTGGACACACCTCTGCTGGACATGGGGACAGGGAGCAGGATGGCACGAGATCAGGGCCAGCCGTGAGCCTGTATGCCTGAGCTGACAATCCGGTGAGTCTTTCTGAGAAGTCTGGGTCCTCCTGGACCTCAAGTGTGGCTGAATCACATCCGCCAACTCACACGTGTGCCCAGGCCTCCTCCCGGCCTGGACGCCCTGGGTCCCCACAAAGCAGGTGAAGCTACTTCAAGGAAAGGCCCTCCCACTCCCTTAAGGACTACACGCGAGAAAAAGCTCCAATTGCCTCCAGGAGGAACACCAGCCAGACACCTGGAAGAACTTCCTAACCAAAGGTGAGCACTTTGACAAGCACGTGACCAATATTTGCCTTTTCAGGATTCGTTGTAGCTTATACTGATTTTTTAAGCTTATGATACTAGGTGTCAGGAGCAAACCAAAATGGAGATTGATTCAACTAAAGTCCATTAAATTTCTTTTTCATTTCCTATAATATGCACTGCCAATATAGATAGGCCACTTGATCTGCTTTTTTGACTTTGGGATTCTCTATTTATATTTTGTCGGTTATCACAGTCTCATCAGTGGTTTCTCCCTTTGTTTTTGTGCTTGGAAAAGCCCACCTCATCCCGCAATAATCACCTTTGTTTCTTCTAGTGCTTTTATGGTATTGTTTTCCATATGAACATTTTGATCCTCCTGAAATCTGCGAGAGGTAGATGTCTTTAAAATAATTAACGGACCTACGATGCATCTTAGAAGGGTACACGTGAAACTTACTGAATGCAGAATATAAAGGTCTTAACACAATAACGCAGAAAATGCCATGAAGGCTATGTTAACCAGTTTGATGAAAATATTTCAGATAGTATGTGAAACCAGCACATTGTACCCCATGATTGCATTAATGTACACAGCTATGACTTAATTTAAAAAATAATATAATAAAATAGTTTAACTGACTCTCCGCTACCATTTCATTTCTACACTCATTGGAAATGGCACCTCTTAGGGTCCTGTTTTGGATATACCTGTTAATTTGTTAATTCTTTTTTTTCTTTCTTTTTTTTTTTTTTTTTTTTTGAGACAGAGTCTCAAGCTGTCGCCCTGGGTAGGATGCCATGGCGTCACAGCTCACACCACCCTCAAACTCTTGGGCTTAAGGGATTCTCTTGCCTCAGCCTCCCAAGTAGCAGGGACTACAGGTGCCCACCACAACGCCTGGCTATTTTATTGTTGTTGTCGCAGTTGTCATTGTTGTTTTAGCTGGCCCGGGCTGGGTTGGAACCCACCAGCTTCATTGTATGTAGCCGCTGCCCTACCCACTGAACTATAGGCGCCACCCTAATTCGTTAATTCTTATGCTAACCAAGTTTCATTTAGCACGGTTTTGTGATATACCTTGATATCTGGAAGTATATTTTTCCTTATTATTTTGTAGCTATGTACACACCAAACTTTATCTAGTGAAGATACCAGAAAAGTTTAACCATTTAAGGCCTGTGGCAACTCCTTTTGAAATGTAAATAGCAGTCCCCAATATTATACATAGTCAGGCTTTCTGGATCCAGACCCACAGGCATTAGGAAGACCTCCCTCTGCAGTAGCAGCACGGTGGAACTCGGAGGCACTACAACCCCCTACACACACCTTGCACTATCCTGACAAGGGCAGGAAAGAGTGAGATGTGTGTGCCCCAAGGCTCACCCCAGAGGCAGTGTGCAGGACCAACACAGAGCAAGTCCCATCCTCGTTTGGGTTCCCCTAGAGGGAGACTCTGAGACAAGGGTTTGAGTGCAAGTGGTTTGCTTCAGAGTCAACCCAGGAGACGTCAGGAGGGGTGCAGGGAGGTGAGGCCAGGAAGGAAGGCAGCTGGTGAAGGGGGCCTTGATCAAGCCAGTTACTGCAATGGGAAAGAAGCTCCACTCCACTGGGACTTCAGTGGTACACAGGGTAGACTGTGGGCCTCAGAGTTGTCCAACCCAAGGCAGAGGAGCTGGGGTCTTTATACAGGAACTCCCGTCAGCACTTGATTGAAATGGACCCTGAAAAGCACAGGGGCATCCATTCTGTGACAGAGGAAGGCTGTGGGGGCTCACTGGTGGGACAGGCAGGTGCAGGATGGCAGATGGGAAGGCCTGGTGGGCAGAGCACCTGCCTGTGAGGAAACAACATAGTGACCCCATAGAGAGGATGAGACCAGGTGGGGCGGTGGTGATGGATGAGGAGGAGAGGACGCAGGATGCACAGGGCTGGGGTCCTGAGCCCGGGGGGTGTGGGAGAGGAGGAGACCAGGGTGACCCTTGGATTTCTGGCCAGAGAAACAGGATAGATGATGGAGTGAGACCCTCAGATGGAAAACTCCAGAGGAAGAGCTGGGAGAAGGGGGTGGGGGCGTGCAGAGAGGGAAGTTGGCCTGGGACATGTCGGGTGAGGACTACTTGGAGCATCTGAGCACTGATGGAGTCAGATGGGCGGATATATCCGGACACAGGTGAGGAGGTGGACACCGTGGAAGCTTGGATGTGGAGGAGCACAGCCGATGCTGAGGGAGGATCTGCGTTAAGACCAGAAATGGGACTGCGAGGCCACAGGGAACATTCCACAGACCTGCAGGAGTGATGGCGAGTAAAGCTCCAGGCAGCTCATTGTCCCCATCCCCTGGTGACTTAGGGACCCCTCCCTCTTCACAGGGTGGGGAGGGGGAAGGCGAGGGAGATGATGGGAGGGAAGGGAGGGGACAGGGTGATGTGAATTCTAAAGGAACCGACAGCTGTCAAATAATATAAAACCTCACATGTTAATAATTCTTACAATTTTGCCAAAGACTTAATGGCTGGCCTGTCAAGAGCGGTGACAGAAGCTATTATGGAAACAAGATGGGAATATTTTGGAGGCAGCATCGGCAGCACTGCCCAGTGCCCAGCCTCTGAGGACCAGGAGGAGGACAGCCAGGCCTCCTGCCTCCCACCCCTAGGAAGACCACGTGCACAGCCAGAGAAGAGCTGGGTCATTGGGATTCCAGCCACTGACTGGGGATTGATCACCTCTGAGGACATTTTAATTAACCGTCAGATCCCAGAGCTGCTCCATCCTTCCTCCCCCCACCCCACACTGGTCTACAACCACTATCATCCCCAACACAGAAACAAGAATCAATCAGCTAACAGCACAGTATGGCAGGAGAGACCGCTGGAGGCCTGTGGTTGGGAGGCAGGCAGATGAAGGGGTCCAGGCACCCTGGCTGTGGCCTGATCTGGCAGATCTAGGAGACTAGGACGGGGTCTCGAACTCGTCACTGACTTAGGGTCTGAGAACGAGCCCCAGTTCTGTAGTTGACTGGCTATGGTGGACAAATCTTTGATTTTGAAATGACTCAATATTTCGCCTATACAGGTGGCGCCTGTGGCTCAGTGAGTAGGGCGCCAGCCCCATACACCGAGGGCGGTGGGTTCAAACCCAGCCCCGGCCAAACTGCAACAAAAAATAGCCGGGCATTGTGGCGGGCATCTGTAGTCCCAGCTACTCGGTAGGCTGAGACAAGAGAATTGCCTAAGCCCAGGAGTTGGAGGTTGCTGTGAGCTGTGTGATACCACGGCACTCTACCAAGGGTGATAAAGTGAGACTCTATCTCTACAAAAAAAAAAAATATATATATATATATATATATATATATATATATTTCGCCTATACAGTAGGAACAACAGCAGTACGTGCACATAAAATGTGGGCAAGCGCGCTCTGAGAGCTTCCACATCTCCAAATCGCTCCCCACAACACTCTGAAGCACTTTCAGCTTAATCTTATTTAACTCTCAAATCAGCTCCAAGAGGGGACATTATTAACTCCATTTTTACAGATGGGGAATAGGAAGTGGGGAGGAAGGCTGAAGTAGGCACAAGATACTGCCCTGCAGAGCCAGGGCGTGACCCCCCTGTCTTCCCTCCAGCACCAGAATCTGCCTTATTACCAGGGATTCTTGTTAGACTAACAATCATGACAACTACCACATACCTCATGCCAAGCCAAGTGCTTACCTTATACCAAGAGTTACAGATTAGAGATTCTCAGATTTGACTGTGCCTGAGAAACCCCTGGGCATCTTATTGAAATGCAGATTCAGATTCAGCAGGCCCAGAGTGGGGACTGAGACTCTGCATTTCTAATAAATGCTGTGGTGACAGCAATCCTGTGGGCCTAAAGATCACACTTTGAGTATCAAGATGTTAATGCTTTAGCATTCAGTTGGCACCACACCCCATGAAATAGGGACTGTTGGTATCTTTGTTTCACAGAGGAAACTGAGGCTTAAAGATATGGGATAAGTTCACTGAGCCCCGGGGCCTTCCATGTCCCCAGCATGTTCCTGAAAAGCTGGTGATCTGGAATTGCATGAGCCACACCAGGAGTGAGTCTTTAAGGATGGGCAGGAAGGTTCAGAGGACGCCACAGCACCAATGATAAGAAGGAGGCCAGGGACCTTGGGACAACAACAGGGACCTCGGCCTCAGCATGGGAGGATGGTGCAGTTTGGAAAGCAAGTGTTTGTGTATCTACAAGTGACAGGTGCTGGTTCTCAAAAATCCTTCTGCTTTGATAGGACAGTTCTGATCTGGGATGGTTTGCTTTGCAGAGAGGAATTTTTAAGTAGTGCGGCTGCTCCTCATCCTGACTCCAGGATGTCAGGATGAGAAGGAGCCCCACCCTCGGGGACTAGGACCTGGGAGGACTTGCCCTGCCTTAGGCCCAGGGATAAACTCACAAGTGTCGTGAAAGTAAAAATACAAACACAAAAATGCTCACATCCTTTCCTGGAAGGGGGATGTCTCTGCCTGCCCAATTCCTCAGCCTTTATGGTAACAGTAAGGGAGAGAAATGAGAGGTCCCAGGAGCTGGCTGGCAGAAGGGGCAAGGCAGAGTCACTGGTCAGAGAGAAATGAGCTGGCCCAAGGTAAGGGAGGGAGAGGGGAAGACAAGAACCGGGGCAAGCACGCACATGCCCATAGATGCTGGGTGGGTATCAGAAGGGGACGAGGTGGCCGCGTGTTGCTAGAGCTAATTTTTCAAGTGAAGTTATTGCAGAAAGGCACATTTGTTTGTGAAATCCCCTCTTTAAATGTTACCCACGATTTCAAAAAATATAAATGTAATCTTGTGCAGACCCAGTAAGATAAATCTATGAGCAAGATAGGGTCTTGGGTTAACATTTCACAAACTCAGGGCCAGAGCCAGGACATGCTGGATTTGGGGGAGAATTAGGGGAAGTCCTGAGAGAGGGAAGAGAGAGATTTGAGGGAAAGCAGCCATGCAGAACAGAGAGGTGGATAGATAGATGATGGCAGACACCAGGGTTCGAAGATGCTGTTTGTTGTGGACAGAATCTTCCTTAGTGCTCTTCAAAAGGCTTTGATAAACATTCAAGTGGCTTTTTCAGTTTTCGGCTCCCAGGTTGGTGTGTCTTTGCGATAACAGGCAGGCACTGAGATGCAGCTACTCATGTTTATATGGATCCCACAAAGAGGGCCAAGTCCAGGGAAACTGCCAGCCAGGGGCTGAGGGCAGAACCAGGAAGTGGTCCCCAAAGCGCTGAGCGGACACCCTGAGCTGAGCAGGTGAGACCACGTCTGACCATTCCAACTGAAGTGGAGGGCTCCCAGGACACCGGCAAGGACGCCGGCTTCCAGCCACACACAGTCCCTGCGGCCGCTGGAAACCAGGGCAGGCCAGGGAGGCTCCTGTTTGCAGGCACAGGCCTCAGGCCAAGGATCTGGGGAGACAAAGGTGCAGGTCACAGGTGGGAAACCAGCCTTGGGGATACACGTGCAGGAGGAGGAAGAGGAGCCAACGGGGAGAAGGAGGAGGAAGCAGAGAGGGAGGAAGGAGAGCTGGACCTTGAGACTTGCATTGTCTCATTTAATCCCCACAACGACCTTCACGGCCCTTCATCTCAATATCCCCACTCAGATGAGGAAACTCTTTAAAAGATGTCATTGTCCAAGGACACCCTCAAAAATAACAAAACAAGACTGGGATTCCAGACCTGTCTGGTTGCAGAACCCAGGCTCTGAGCCGTTTATATCACACAGGCCCTCAGCCCTCCCTGGTATAGACACCCACATGCCAGCACCAGCAATGTGAATGGCAGGGCTGAGTCCTGGCCCCACTTAGCAGAGGCAGAGGCCACCATAACCAGCTCTACTCAAAGCTGCCAGGCCCACAAAGCAAGGCCCCAGGGCCTCATCAGCACAGGGCCAGAGTCCAGGGACCCAAGTACTTCCCACAAATGAGACCCCCTGGGCCCTCTTTCCCACAAAGAACAAGACCACAAAGCTCCAGACAGGCCCCAAGGACCTCTTTTGTTTTGTTTTGTCTTAAGACAGAGTCTCACTTTGTCACCCTCACTAGAGTACCTCAGCATCATAGCTCATAGCAATCTCAAACTCTTGGACTCAAGCAATCCTCTTGCCTCAGTCTCCCAAGTAGCTGGAACTACAGATGCCTGGCTGTTTTTTAGAGACAGGGTCTCACTCTGGCTCAGGCTGCTCTGGAACTCCTGATCTCAGGCAATCCACCCAAGTCGGCCTCCCAGAGTGCTAGGGTTACCGGCGTGAGCCACCGCGCCCGGCCCCCAAGAGGCCCGTTTCCCACAGCCAGGAAACACTGGAGAAAAACCTTACTGTGTCCTTTCCCAGCCCGCAGGCTGGGCCACTGGGCTGCTTGAGCCCACACTGCCTGCAGCCTCCTGCCCAGGAGCATTAATTGAAAATTAATCCGCTCAGTACGTGCAGACGCGCAAATCAAAGCTAATTGTCTCAATTAGGAAGAGAAATGGAGCCGGGCACTCTTCTCAGACACCGGCTTATTTATAGGGATAATATCATTTTTAATGAGGGAAGCTACTAAAAGGCACAACAAATGCAACATTTAATAGAAAAATATTGCCGCATTCCATCAGCAGAACACAGTCGGGAGAGTGAATTTCGAGGATGCACAAGCATCCTGTGTCCCTCTGGTCGTGCAAGTGCCTGTAAATGAGCTCCTGCGTGTGTCTGTGTGAGCCGTCTGTGTGTACGTGGTGTGCATGCGTGCCTGCATACATAGCCCTGTCTGGATATATAAGCATGTGTTTGTACGTGTCTGGGCCTGGTCTGGGAGGAGTGAAGCGCTCCTGTTTTTGCTGCACAAGATGCATTTTCTGTCTGCTGCTCAACAGCCACTGGGCTGCTGGAGCCCACACTGCCCGCAGTATCCCCCGACCCCGCACTGTGCAGGGCCCAGGCCAGCCGAATAAGAATCTCAGGTATTTTCCAGTACAGAGGGGGACCTGGTCCATTTGGTCCCTGGAGAAATGCAGGTCTCTGGCACCTGCCTCCATGAAGGGTTATCAAGAAGAAATCAAAGCCTTGGACCCTGTCCTTTGACTCCCCTTGCCATACACAGGCCACAGTTGTCCCAACCATTGCACCACTGACAACTGCAGGACAAGACCCCCAGGCATCACTCCCCTGCCCCAGGCTGGCACATGAGCCCAGTAAGCCCTTTTAGCCCTGGTCAGGCGCAAGAACCAAGGACTTTAGTTGCCAGGCTGCACCTGAGTGCCTGTCCCTACTGCCGCTCCACCACCCGACGCGGCACATCCCCAGACGGGGCTGTGCAGCTCCAGCCCAGCATGGCCTCAGTTTTAGCCTCCATGGAGCAGAGAAGCAAGTGAGGTGAGACGCGAGTGAGGTGAGCAGCTCAAATTCCAGCCTGGCCCAGCAGAGAAGGCCCCCAGTACAACATGCGCACATCAGACTCCTCACCTCTGCTCCCGTGGGACCCCTCCTAGAAGGCAGATCCCGATTCCTGCCTTCACTTCCACCCCAGAACAGCATCCCGCTGCTCTACCACTCCCAGAAGCTTGTTTGACCACGCCACCCTCCTCAGGGCCCATGCCATGGTGTCCTCCCTCATGGGAATGGAAACAGGGCTGCTCACGCTGTGGTCCCCGCAGTGAGAGTGAGCGAGAGACGTATCCACACCAGCATGGCATGACCCAGAGATGCTCACGGTCGGCGTCAGCTTTACCATCGTGACCGGGGTTAGAAGGTCCACCTGTGCTACTCCTCCCTGACTCATACAAACCCCGAGAGGGATAGAGGAAGGATTTTTTAATCCCCATTTCTCAAAAGAAGAACCTGAACCTCAGAGCACTTGTCCAAGCCCACACAAATAGTTCTCATTTTGAATAAGGGGAAACATCTAAAGGTTTGCAGATGTGACAGAGAGGACCAGATCCCAAGCGTCCTGGGATCAAGACCTAGGCTCTCCCCACTCAGAGGAGCCTGGGGCCTCAAGCCAGGGGGCTCAGGTATCACTCAGTTCTGCCTCCTGTCAGCTGGGTGACTTTGGACTGCTTACTTAACCTCGCCCCGCCAGCTGATGACTGTTGAAGCAGGTGTGGTGAGGTTGACCTTGGAGTAGACACCCTGCTGCCCCCAGGGCTGAGGAGAGATGGGCTTCACTGGGTGGAGATGTGAGTCCTGGAACCATTATCAGTCTCAAGAATAGAGACCCCCACCCCACACCAAGAGCCTGGACAGTGGAGGGGATGCCCGTAGCCCTCCCTACCTCTCAGACTCCAGGTACCCCAAGATTGATGACATTTGAAAGTTAACTTCCCACAAAAGTCGCTCTCCAGGATTAATATTTATTTCTTGTGAAATTTAAATTTTTCAGTGTAATTAAATTGTTATTCATCATGAGTGATAGGTAAAAATATTTATAACTTTCCTTTTCACACCACTGAGGATGAAGCTGAGATAGAACCAATTACCTAGGCCTCCTCCTGGTTATGACTCCAAGGTTGGGGCAAGGGGGTGTTTAAAGGCGGGTTGGTGGAGTGAGAGCCGGGGTCCAGTCACCCCAGATGACCCAGAGTCTCTGCTGCCTCCTGCATTTGAGCAGGAGGAGTCACGGGTGAAAGGGGAGGGCCTCAGACTCATGCATTCCCGAACGTCAATTTGGACTGCTGTAACAAAAATTCTATCAACTGGGTGACTTATACACACTTCTCACAGTCCTGAAAAGCAAGGTGCTGGCAGATGTGGTGTCTGAGGAGGCACATACCTGGTTCTCCATTCACGGTAGAGAGTCCCAAACTGTGCACTGACAAGGAGCTCACTACCTCCTAAGGATAATCCGCTTAGTTGGAAAATCCATACTCTCACTAAAACTGGATGCTGAACTCTTAAAAGTGGGGCTCTCTCGGGGGGAGCACCTGTGACTCAGTGAGTAGAGCACCAGCCCTATATACCGAGGGTGGCAGGTTCAAACCCAGCCCCAGCCAAACTGCAACAAAAAATAGCCGGGCATTGTGGCGGGCGCCTGTACTCCCAGCTACTCAGGAGGCTGAGGCAGGAGAATCACCTAAGCCCAGGAGTTGGAGGTTGCTGTGAGCTGTGACGCCACTGCACTCTACCGAGAGCAATAAAGTAAAACTCTGTCTCTACAAAAAAAAAAAAAAGTGGGGCTATCTGGACCCTCTCTGACATTACTTGTGTTGCTGTAGAACCCAGTTCCCTCCAACCCTGGGCAACCAGAACCCACCCTTGAAACTCCCCACCACACATGCGATCAACCTGGCCTCGCAGACTTGCTGCCTTCTTAAGAGACTACTTGAGCTCTACCTGGCCCCTGACGCGATGACGTTGTGTCAGGCTACACAACAGCCTTCCCCAAACAATGACACATGGGAGACCCACCATCAAAGGGCTACGCTAACAGTCAAAGAGACACTTGCCACATGCTCCTTCCCCCCACCCCACTCCCCATCCTCCTTGGTGCCACAGAGTGCGAAGGTCTGGTCTGGCTAGGGCTAGGATCCGCCTCCCTCAGGCCACCAAGGCAGGGACCAAGCTCGCTCTTCCTCCTCACTTTACTTAAAGCTGCAGTTGTGCTCACTAATTAGACCTGTCGCCAGCCCTGAATCATTCCCAGGCCGGGCTGGGGGAGGTCATTAAGCTGGAGATGGATAAGTGCTAAGCCGGCCCCACTCCAGAGATTTACAAGGCTCAGGCTGGGGAGGATTTATAAGGTTTGTTAAATTTCTAATTGAGTTAGAGTGCCGTGCCATGGTCTCGGTGACCAAGCCGCATGGATGAGAATTAAAACAAGTGCACCCATCCCTCACACTCCAGGAAGACTGTTGCTTCCACACCGCTCCCTCCCACACCGACCAGGCTACCTGGGCCAAGGGCCGGTGGACAGCCCCGATCACCAGCAAGCCACTCAGCACACCCTGCCCTGCTCCAGGCCCATAGACCAGCCTGGCAAGGAGCCACAGGCCCTGGGTCTGTTTGTGGTTGACTAGTTGCTTTCCTGGTTGTCTGGATTTGTTGCTTTTTTTTGTTTGTTTGTTTGTTTGTTTGTTTAATAATTAATCCACTCATATGGTTCAATTTTTTTTTTTTTTTTTGCAGTTTTTGGCCGGGGCTGGGTTTGAACCCACCACCTCTGGCATATGGGGCCGGCGCCCTACTCCTTTGAGCCACAGGCGCCGCCCTCAAATTTTTTAAAGTACACAAAGGATACCCTCTCTCCCACCCTGTCTCTCACTTTCCCTCCTTGGAAAAAAGCAGTGATGTTATTAGCTTCTGGCAAATCCTGAGAGATCTGCATGCACGAGCAAATTCAACAGGCATACATACATATTCCTTTTTATGTCTGCGTGTGTGTCCTTTTTCCTTTTGATATGTACCCTATGCACCTTACTTGTATCTCTGAATACCAGATCTTAGAAATCTAGAAAGAATGCTGATTGATCAGCATCACACAGGCTTGGGTTTGCCTCTTCATTTGCCAAAGCTGACTTGAACCTTGAACCCCTCCACCAGAGCCAACTGTGAGCATCTCTTCCCAGCTCCAAGTTCAGTGCAGTCACGTGGGGAACCTGAAATTCTGTGGGAGCATTTTTTTTTTCTTCTTTTGAGACAGAGTCTCACTATGTCACCCTGGGTAGAGTGCTGTTGCGCCACAGCTCACAGCAACCTCAAACTCTTGAGCTTAAGCGATTCTCTGGCCTCAGCCTCGCAAATAGCTGGAATTAAAGGCGCCCACCACAATGCGCAGCTATTTTTTGTTGTTGTAGTTGTCACTGTTGTTTTTAGCAGGCCCAGGCCAGGTTTGAACCGGCCAGCCCACTGTATGTGGCTGGTGCCCTAACCACTGAGCTACGGGCGCCAAGCCTGTGGGAGCATTTACACCACAGAAATTAGCAAATGCTACAAATTGAAGCTTTTGTTTGTTTGTTTGTTTGGAGAAATGGTTGTCAAATATTTACAGCCCATCACCAGCTTTGCCACTTGTGAGCTGTGTGACCTCAGGCAAGTCCCTTGGCCTCTGAGCTGCAGTTTGTTCATGTCAAAAATGGGTATAAAAATAGCATCATAGGGCTGAGCCCCGGCCCCATGCACCAGGGCTGGTGGGTTCAAACCCAGCTGGAGCCTACTAAACAAAAATAGCATCATAGCATGGCTGTGAGGATTAAATGAGATGAAACATGGGCGTGTTTCGTGCCTGGCACACAGTAGGTTAATGGCTGCTGTCCCTGATGTCATCTCCCTGTGGACAATGCTACTGAGGAGGAAGAGGTGGCAGAGACTTCGGGTGAGGAGTCAGGCTGGGTAATGGGATGACAAGTTTATCCTGAGGAATCCTTGAGAACAGATACCAACCAAGTCTCAGGGACTCAACCTACTCAGCATCACCCCTAGGGTGTTATGTCCCTGTGCTGGGCATAAGGGATGCAGACGCAATAATAATGGCCTGTCCCCAGGGGCTCCAAGCCAGTGGGAGCAGGACAGACATCTGAACAGATAACACCAACATGCCACAGATACAGAGTAACAGGTAACCCCGAGGAAGGAGAACCTGGCTCCCCAGGCATGGGGGGAGTAGCTTCCAGGAAGGTACCCTTGATACTGCGCCTCCAGCAATGACCGGGAACCAGACAGAAAAGCTGAGCCTGGATGGCAGAACTCCAGAGTCAGCTCCAGAATTCCCACCGAGATTGCCCTGCGAGGGCATTGGGAGTCTCGTGGTGATTATCCCTCAGACAATCTGGTGGCGGCCTTCCCTGATCTGTGGAGGGGCAACAAGGGGCTGAGAGGCTGGGCCAGCTTTGCCAGCTTTCGGGATCGTTGGAAAGACCCCGAGGATAATAAGTTCACCTTGCTCAGTCCTGCACGGTTTACTTGTCTTATCCAAAGCCACAGGAAGTTTGGGGGTCCAGAACATGCGAGAAGCCACTGAATATCCCCAAACCCCCAAACCATTTCCATCCTAGTAAGTTCACTAGGAACCTTCACTGTGACCCTTCCCCAGGAAGACACAGGTCAAAAATTTCCCCAGGGTCTGTCTCTGGGTGGGGAACATGGAAGGGCGAACAGCTGAACTGAGAACCAACACCCTGAACCCAGGGCCAGGAACCCTAGCAATGCCTCCCCATCTCACACATGCATTTACACCCCCTGCAAACAGGGTATTCCATGATCAGTTTCAGCGACATCTCCCAACCCAAAGAGGAGCCCCGGTCTATAATCTGAGCACTGAGCGCCCTCTGGTGGTGACCATGACAATGCAAAGCCCGGAGCCGTCAAGCAAGCACCGGACAGCGCACGTCTGGCCCCGCCCCCTCCAGTATGGGGTGGCAGGGAACTGATCATCAATGCTTGGGGCTTTTAGTCAGTATCCAGTAGAAAAGGAGTCGGGCTGGGGTGATGGGATGGCAAGGGATGCCATTCCCTGAGATGGCATGGGTATTTTCCAGAGTCACACTAGATTGTTCCTAGTGGCCCAGAAGAGGACTCAGTCATTCACCAATTCCATCTGCTTCTTGGAGCAGCTGCTTCACATATGACAAGCATTGTCCCAGGCACAGGGAACTGAGCAGTGACCAACATGAAGGCCCCACCTTCGTGAGGTCTACATTCTGCTGAGAAACAGAGAGAGAATGAATACTTGAACAAGTAAATCCATAGTGTGTCAGAAGATAAAGTCTATGAGTAAGGAGATAAGACGTGGCATGGAGCTATCTTAGATCAGACAGCTATGGAAGGGCGGCCTGAGGAGGTGACTTGGAGCTGAGTCGGATGAAGACATAAGGAAATAATGCAGCGGGGAGCAATCCAGGCACTGGAAGAGGAAGTAATCCCTGAAGCAGGAGGGTGCTTGGCATGTCCAAGGAACAGCCAAAAGGCCTGGGTGGCCAGAGTGGAGTGAGAAAGAGCGGGGAGAGGATGAGATGAGAGAGGATATCATATAGTCCATGCTCCACAACAAGGACCCCAGGCTTTATTCTAAAGTTGTGTTAGAAGGCTGGGACTGTGGCTCACACCTGTAATCCTAGCACTCTGGGAGGCCAAGGCCGGCAGATTGCTTGAGCTCAGGAGTTCAAGACCAGCCTGAGCCAGAGCAAGACCTCCTCTCTAAATATAGCTGGGTGTTGTGGTAGTTGTCTGTAGTCCCAGCTGCTCGTGAGGCTGAGGCAAAAGAATCACTTGAGTCCAAGAGTTTGAGATTGCTGTGAGCTGTGACACTATGGCACTCTACCCAGGGTGACAAAGTGACACTTTGTCTCAGAAAGAAAGAAAGTTAGTTGTGTTAGGAAGCCATTGGAAGGTTTTGGACACCCGTAATGGGCCTAAAATTTTTAAGGGCTCATTGGCTTCTAAAGGAAAAATAGACTGTGGGGGATGGGGAGTGAAGAATGAAAGTGGTTAGTCAGGAGTTAGAAAGCTATTGCAAGACTCCTAGTGAGTAATGACCGTAGCTCTAACCCGTGGTGGGGTAATGAAAGGATCTCAGATACAACACACATTTGGAAGGTCAGGGAGTTACTAAGGTAGTGGTATAGCATGTGAGAAAAAGAGGGAAAAAGAAGATAATGCCGAGGTTTTTTACCTGAACATCTAGGCGAACATTTTCTGAGATGGGGACCACAGGAAGGAGAGATTCAATGAGGAGGAATCAGGACTTTCATTTTAAACAGAGTGAGTTTGGAGGGCTAAGCCATGACTGTATGATAATCACGGATATAGGAGTCTGAAGTTCAGAGGTGAATTTGGGAGTCATGACCATGTGAATGGTGCTTAAAGCCATGGAAACTTCTTCTATCCAACATGAGATAACAGACACCAAATTTTCCCTCTCACCTAAAACAACAAAAAAGAAGCCAGACAAAATATACACATGAAACAATGAGTTTTCAGACGCTAGATAGCAGAAAACAAAGGGTAGTATCCATGAAAGACGGGAAACAATGTAAACCTGTAATGTAATGAATCTTCCCAGCTGACTGCCTTGAGAGAGCTTCCAGATGGCAGAAAGCAGAAATGGAGGCGGAGCCTGGAGAGAAAACGCCGTGAATTGAAGGGATAAAGCTGAAAGTCCGGAGATACCAAGACTACTAAGATTTTCAGGACAGAGTGCTCAAGAGGAGAGACCTACATAGAGAATGAGAATCCAGAAGGCCTGCAGAGGTCCCCACCTCAAGTATTCATCACAGTACTGATCAGTACATATATATAAGTAAAATATCCAAGGATGGACAATAACCCAGTAATTAGAGGAAATAGTACCCAGTAATCATGTTGGAATAATGCCTGCTCTCACCAAGACTAGAAAGCCTCATGATTCATGCAGGATGGGCTACTCAGAAGGGTCATGCCTCAATAGTAAGGAATAATTAGCCCTAAATTAAATACTGCTCTGGTCCCACCTAAAAAAATTTGTTTGTTTGTTTGTTTTGAGACAGAGTCTCATTCTGTTGCCCAGGCTACAGTGCCATGGTGTCAGCCCAGCTCACAGCAACCTCCAATTCCTGGGCTCGAGCGATCATCCCGCCTCAGCCTCCTGAATAGCTGGGAATACAGGCACCCACCACAGTGCCTGGCTAATTCTTCTATTTGGAATGGAAATGGGTGGGGTCTTGCTTTTGCTCAGGTTGGCCACCTAACAAATCCTAAAAGCAAAGCCTAAAAGGATCAAACTCTTCCTGCAAATAAATTAATTGCATTCCAGAACAAAATTTACAATATTTGTAGGAATACAAAAATAACCAGGAGTATAAAAACACTTAATGTATATGTGACTGAAGTTCCCAAGGAATGCTAAAATACTCTAAAAAAGATAAAAATCACAATGTCTGGCAGCTAACCAAAGATTATGAGGCATGCAAAGAGGCAGAAAAATATGCTCTATAATGAAGAGAAAAATAATTCATTAGAACTGACTCAGAATTTGTATAGATGTTAGAATGACCCAACAAGGATATTAAAACAGCTATTGTAACTGCATTCCATATGTCCAAACAGGTAAGTGAAGGCATTTAAGATATAAAAACAATGCAAATCAGGGCAGTGCCTGATTCAAGGAGTAGGGCGCCGGCCCCATATACCGGAGGTGGCGGGTTCAAACCCAGCCCCAACCAAAAACTGCAACAACAACAACAAAAACAATGCAAATCAAATTTACAGAGATGGAAATCACAAGCTAAGGCCAGGTGCAATGGCTCACACCTATAATCCTAGACTCTAGAAGGCCATGGCCAGTATATTGTCTAAACTCAAGAGTTCAAGACCAGCCTGAACAAGAATGAGACCCCATCTCTACTAAAAGTTAAAGTAAGAGGATTGCTTGAGCCCAGGAACTTGAGTTTGCTGTGAGCTATGATGATGCCATGGCACTCTACCTGGGTGACAGAGTGAGACTGTATCAAAAAAAAAAAAAAATCACAAACTAAAGGAAACATAGACTGAATAGGATTGATGACAGACTAGACATTGCAAAAGAAAAGATTAGTGAACTTGAAGACATAGCAACAGAAACAACCCAAATGAAACAAAGAGAGAAAACAGGATTTTTTTAAAAGAAGGCATCAATGATCAGTGGGACAACTTTAAATAAATAATATACATGTGACTGCTTTGCAGGAAGACAAGGCCCAACAGATAGAAAGAGCACCCAAACACCACATTTATAAGAGGAAGGGCTTTATTCACCAGCTTATGGCATAGGAGAATTCCAAATAGCTGCGCTCCCCGACTGGCTTGGTCTTTCCCTTTTTATTGACAGTCAAAAAGTTCCACCCCACAGCTACCCTTCTCATTGACCAGTTTAAATCAAGTGGGAGATGCTATTCCAGCCTCTACAGAACTACAGGATTTCACAGAACTTGGAAATTTCCAAGTTCTAGGAAGCTAAGTTTACAAATTCTCAAGAGCTGAGTCACCATGGAGAGGACTCTGCAGGTGTATCCTTGTGGTCTCCTTGAGAAGACCTGTTCTCCTAGATGCCACCCTTCTCGGGTATCCTTTCTCATTCCCCCTCTTTTGAGACTCCAATGTATTTTAATTTGGAGTCTCAATATCAGCTTGTTTCTGCTGGTGCCGATATTAATTACTTTTTAGCACTGAGGTTTTAGGGACTGTGACTCTTCTTGGGTTCTCTACTCAGGCCTTAATAGTACCATGGTGGTGGGCTGATATATATATATATATGAGTTTTTACTTTTCCCTGTTACATTTTCCCCCCCTTTTCCCAAAGTTCAAAAGTCCAATTAAGACAAGTCCCTTGAGAAGTTTCCTCAGGCTTCAGCTGGACCAGCTGGCTCCCAGTATGTGGCTGGAGCAGGGCATGCTGACTGTCTTAAAAGTTACCTTTACTTCCCAAGGGAGAGTGAAGTCCTATTCAGCCAGCTGCGATGACTCCAGGTGAGGATTCCTTCTACCTTCACTGCTGTGCGTGTGGTCAGGATGATGGTGGAAAGTCCTTTCTACCTTGGTTTCAGGGGGACCAGTTTCTGATTCTAGACCTAGACTTGGTCCACTTGATCCTCCAGAGAGAAAGGATGTGCAGACACAAAAGACTAA
>CAUYRH010164130.1:0-24764 GCA_963574655.1 Perodicticus potto | reverse complement strand
GAGTTTTTCGAAAGTCCAGTGGACATTTTTAATCCTTTCGCCACTGTGGAAGTGGAATTTGATCAAAAGTTTCTAAGTGAGTTTACTTTTGTGGTGGAGGATTGCGCTGGCCATTATGGAGGATAGGTCTGAGAATATACTGGAAAGCTGGTTTAGTTATGGCAAATTTCTTCAACATATGAATGTCATTAAAGTATTTAATTTCTCCATCATAAATGAAACTCAGTTTAGCTGGATACAGAATCCTGGGATGAAAGTTATTTTGTTTTGGGAAATTAAAAGTCGATGACCATTCTCTTCTAGCTTGAAAGGTTTCAGAAGAGAGATCTGAAGTTATTCTAATATTCTTCCCCTTATAGGTTATGGTTTTCTTACTTCTGGTTGCTTTCTGAATTTTATCCTTCATATTAACTTTAGGGAAGTTAATTATGATGTACCTGGGGGATGTCTTATTTGGTTTGAGTTGTGCTGGGGTTCTGAAACTGTCTGACTTCTGAATTTTAGAATCTCTTGGTATGTCTGGAAAGTTCTTTCATAATCTCATGAAGAAGAGCCTCTGTGCCTTGCAGAGCCACTTTATTACCTTCAGGGATCCCTATCAGGCAAATATTGCTTTTCTTTGAATTTTCCCAGAGCTCTCTAAGAGAATGATCCATTTTTGCTCTCCATTTCTCTTCCTCTTTGAGAGTTTGGGAGCGTTCAGAAGCTTTGTCTTCAATGTCAGAAAACCTTTCTTCTGCTTGCTCCATTCTGTTACTGAGGGATTCTACTGTATTTCTCAGATCTTTCAGGAAAGCAAATTCTTTTCTCAATGTGTCAAAATCTTTGGTGATTTTGTCTTTGAATTCCTTGAATTCTTGAGACAACTTTTGAAATGCTCCTTGAATTTCTGATTCCAACTTTTCCTCTATTTTATTAATCTTATTTGTAATCCAAATTCTGAATTCGGTTTCTGACATCTTAGCCATCTGTTTATGAATGAGATCTTCAGTTGTGTCCACCAAATTGTTCTTTGGGGGGGTTGATCTACACTGGTTACTCATGTTCCCGGAGGTTTTCTGCTGATTTTTCCCCATGATTATTTTACACCATTTGGCTAGATGAGCAGATAAGGAGAAGTTGTGTTGGGGGCTCCAGGTGTAGTGATTGGTCAGTCCTTTCGCCAAAAGCTGGAACTGGTGTCTGTACCTTTTCCCCTAGAGCTTTGCTAAGAACCCATACGGTGATTTGGCCTGAAAAACTGGGGACCTTCTTGGTGTCGTCGGCCTAAGTGGTTCTGTCTTATTTTCAGCTGGTCTCTGTCTTACCCTAGTGAATCAGGTACTCTGGGTTGAAGTCTCAGCTATGGAGAAAATCTGATTCGAACCATTTGCTTTTTTGCTAAACTTTTGTCCTTTCATTCTCCTTCTGGATAGGAGCCTCTGTGGAAAGCTGGCTCCAGTTGGCCATCTTTCTTTCCTCCTGTATATCTTCTTTTGAACCCCCCCCCCAGCAATTATGTCACCCCTCCTCCCACAGGCAACAGTTGGAAAAGGAAATACTTTTCCACAAGCACACACCCAGGGTACCTCTTTGGATAGTGTTCGGATGATTGGCCCAGTTCAAGAGGTTCAAATCAATTGTCCCAGTCAGCACTGGTCTCAGGTGGGAGAGTTCAAAAGGTCTCCGGCAACTAGATAGAGGGGTCTGCTGGCAGCTCAAGTATGGCTAACTCCAGTGCTTCATGAGGTTAGAAGGACCCACCCAGCAAATAAATTAGTCTAGGAATTTTGATGTCTCCTTCCTCATTTTGCACCTGTATTACACCCAGTCACTGTGTAACCCCACAGAGCTGTGACCCAGTTCCCTCCAATGAGCAGATGCTCCAGGGGTTTGCGTCTGCGTGAGTGACAGGATGATATATGTCTCCTCAGCCAGGCTGCGACTGTTTGCCACTATCCGGCAGGGGGAGTTGAGGCCTAACATCCTCAGGTGCTTAATGGGGGCTGGGGTGGTTCACTCAGTTCCAGCCCTGCCCCTGATTGATATTGCTGACAGAACAGAACAACTTTGCAGAATTTGTTTCTGTCCCGGCTGCATTCCCCTATGGATCAGATGCTGTTTGAGCAACTCAGCCCTGTCTGTGCCGCTGCCCAGTCTCAGCTGCAGTTTTTATTAGGTGGACATGGTCAGAACAGACATTTGGCTGTCAGTGCCAGCCACTGCCTGCCTGCCTTTGTTTCAGCTATGATCCCCTGTGAGCCAGGTGCATCTAAGGCTCAGTGAAGCAGTCATCTGGGTCAGGCCCACCCTGGGAATCTGCTGTCTTGGTGTACCTATATTATAGTCCCTGCCCTCCACCCAGGCCACTACTACCCCATACCCCTTGAGAAAATGCCCAAGGCTCTGGACTCCATGGGGGAAAGGCTTCCAGACCTTGGGGTGAGAGTGTAGGGGAGTCCTGGGAGTTCAAAATTGCAGGTAGAGAATATATACAGTTTTATACCTGGCAGGAGAGGTGCCATGGCACCCCAGTAGGGGAAGGAGGTCCAGTTATTAGAGGGTCTCTCCCATGGGATAAAATGGGAGGATATTTGAACTCTGCTCACTTGTTTGTACGGAGTGTACTGCGAGCCATTCTCGTGGGGGATGGGACTCCTGTCCACTTGATGATGAATTTTGTACCTTTTGTTTGTATCTTTGGGGTCACAGCTCACCTCAGCAGGTTGATGTGCATTCTTCAACTTTCTGTCTTGGCTCAGATCCAAACCATTAGCTTTTTTGCTAAACTTCTGTCCTTTAACTCTCCTTCTGGATAGGAGCCTCTGTGGAAAGCTGGCTCCAGTTGGCCATCTTGCCTCCCTCCTGTATATCTTCTTTTGAAAAAACCCCTGTTCATGTCTTTTGCTGACTTTTTAATGGAGTTATCTTTATTTCTTGGTGATTTGAGTTCTTTATAAATTGTGGATATTAGCTTTTTATCAGTTGTATAGTTTGCAAATATTTTCTCTTGGTCTGTAGCTTGTCTATTTACTCTGTTGATTATTTCCTTTGGTGTGTAGAGACTTTTTAATTTAACTAAGTCCCATTCATTTATTTTTGCTGTTGCTATATTTACCTTTGGGGTCTTAGTCATAAATTATTTGCCTAGGCTCATACTCAGAACAGTTTTTCCTATGATTTCTTCAAGAATTTTTATGGTTTCAGGTATTAAATTTAGGTCTTTATCAATCTTACTTTAACTTTTGTACATGGTTAAGAGATAGGGATCTTGTTTCATTCTCCTGCATGTAGCTATTCAATTTTCCCAGCACCATTTATTTAATAGGGCATCCTTTTTTCAGTGATTATCATAGCTATATGGCTTCATTTCTGGATTCTCTATTCTGTTTCATTGGTCCATATCTCTACCTTTATACCAGTACCATGCTGTTTTAGTCAGTATAATTTAAAGTAATATAATGTGGTACCTCCAGATCTGTTTTTTTTGCTTAAGATTGCTTTGGTTATTTGAGCTCTTTTTTGTTTCATATGATGTTCAGGATTGTTTTTTCTAGGTCCCTGAAAAACAACATTGGTGTTTTGATGGGAATTGCATTGAATCTGTAAATCACTTTGAGTAATATGGACATTTTAACAATGTTGATTTTTCCAACCCTGAAATGTGGGATATTTTTCCATTTGTTTGTATTATCTGTGATTTCTTTCATCAGTGTTTTGTAGTTCTCCTTGTAGATATATTTCCCTTCCTTGGTTAAGTATATTCCTAGGTATTTTATTTTCTTTGCAACCATTATAAATATGGTAAATGGTATTGCATTCTTGATTTGACTCTCAAGTTGGTTGTGATTAGTGAATAGAATTGGTACTGATTTGTGTACATTGATTTTGTAACCTGAGACTTTCCTGAATTTATTTATTAATTCTAGGAATGTTTAGCAGAGTCTTTAGGGTTTTCCAGTTATAAAATCATATCATCAGCAAACAGGGATAGTTTGACTTCCTCTTTCCCAATTTAGATGCCCTTTCTTTCTTTCTCTTGCCTGATTGCTCTGGCTAGGTCTTCCCGTAGTGACAGTGGACACTCTTGTCTTGTTCCAGTTCTTAGGGGGAAATGCTTTCAACTTTTGAAATGAATGCTCGTCCCCATTCAGTATGATGTTGGCAGTGGGTAGGTCATATATAGCTTTTATTATCTTGAGATATGTTCCTGCTATGCCTAGTTTGTTGAGAGTTTTTATCAGGAAATGGTACTGGATTTTATCAAATGCTTTTTCCATATCTACTAAGATGATCATGTAGTCTTTGATTTTACTTCTCTTGTTGCGATGAATCACATTTATAGATTTGTGTATGTCAAACTATTCATGCATTCCTGGGATTAAATCCACTTGATCATGTAATCCAGTTGATTACTTTTATTTGTTTATTTATTTATTTATTTGGAGACAGAGTCTCAAGCTGTCAGCATGGGTAGAGTGCTATGGTGTCACAGCTCACAGCAAAATCAAACTCTTGGACTTAAGTGATTCTCTTGCCTCAGCCTCTCAAGTAGCTGGGACTACAGGCACCCACCACAACGCCTGGCCATTTTTTTTTGTTGCAATGGTCATTGTTGTTTTAGCTGGCCCAGACTGAGTTCTAACCCACCAGCCTTGGTGGCCGGTGCCCTACCCATTTAGCTATAGGCACAGCATCTATGTTTATAAGGGTTGTTGGTTGCTAGCTTTCTTTTGTTGTTGTTGTTGTGTCCTTTCAAGTAAATAAAAACTGAAAGGAGCAGATCAAAACACTCAAGACCAAAGGTAGTAACATTTATTTTAACACTTGGGTGCAGGTGGGCTAAGATCTAAAGGATATTAGCAGTATTAGAGAGGGAGCCAGATCATTTTATGGCCAGCTGAAAGCACCTGGCTTTATAGACAAATTTTTCTAATCAGTGCACCAAGGACATGTAGTTCACTGGGATTCTCCCAACAGCCTTTCTTATCAGGGTGTCAGAGGCTTGTGGTGTAAGCATCTTTCTTACAGGTTTGTAACTGGATAGGTGAAAGGAGATGACGATCCTAGGCCTTGTACCTCTTGTCTGAATTACGATTACCTCTAACAGAGGCTCACAGAATGGTTTTTTTCAGATCAAAGATAGAGTTAGCTTGGCCAATCTAACACTTTCCTGGTTTTTTATCATAGAACAAGTTAGGGAAGATTCCTTTCTTCTCAATATATGAAACAGTTTCAGTAGAATAGGTGCCAGTTCTTGGTATGTGTGGTAAGAATTCAGCTGTGAATCCATCTAGGCCAAGGATTTTTGTTGTTGCTGGGAGTGGGGGTGGGGAGTGGTTATTACTGTTTCAGTATTGGTACTCATTATGGTCTGTTCAGGAATTCTCTTTCTTTCAGATTCAGGCTTTGGAGGTTGTATGTTTATCTTGTGAAGGAACACCAAAAGTGAGTTAGTAGAAGGATCAGATCTAGGTCTTAGCTCTGATTGTTCTAAGTGCTACTTTTTCTGAAATGTAGATGTAACTGAAATAGTGTAAATCAACCAAACCGATTTTCATTCAAATTTCCTGATATATAAAACAAAAACCAAAAAATACTTCCAAAGACCTTCTCAATAATTACTAGAAGTATTTCTGGTGTTTTGGCTGGGTCCAAATTTGTGTCCTCTGACAATGATCTACTCCCCAGTGATTCTTAATCTTAAATTTTGTTGAATCCCTAAAGGCATATGCTGAGTTGAAACTTAAAACTCCAATGTAAGTGGCAAGGATCTAAATTGAGAACAAAAAAGTGGTACAATGCTGGGATGTCTGAGTCAATAGCGATATGACATTGATATATTATCCTTTTCAGCTTTTTACAAGGTTCTTGAGAACTCTGAACACCCTTTTTTTTTTGACTATATCAACTCAGGGAACCTGAGGATAACCAATAGCAGAGATCAGTGATTCCTATTCTTATAGGCAAAATGTAATATTGCTGTAGCAAATAACTACAACCAGGTTTATTTCCTTATTTGTATGAAGGTTTAGATGTCTAAAGATGTAACATGATTGAGATAATTTGAGCAAACCAAGCCTGGCCAATTTACTGTCCACCTATACTGTGAAAAATAACTCAACACTCAAAATCTGCTCTTATATGAAGTTGTTTCTCAGGATGACTCCTGAGTTTATTACAATATCAGATCTTTACTGATGTTATAACCCAAGACAATGCAGGGAGGAGGGGAGCTAAGGGAACTTGTTTACAAGCACATGCGAGACTCTTCCAGGAATCAGGAAGACTTTGAGAGGAGCTGGAAATCATGCACTAGTTGGTCAAAGTGAGGGCTGTAAAGAATGGTTTACTACTATTAATGTCATCAAAGTCATTATTGTTTGACATCTCTCTTTCAAAAAAGGTGTCATGACTGGTAGATTCATGAGTTCATCATCAACATACTGATTATTTGGTCATTTAGCATGAAACAGTAAAATCTATAAATCCAAAGGGAGACTGAGTAATAGGAAATGAGAGAACCAGTGTAATAATCCACAAATTCCTTCTGAGAATACAGAATCACCCAGCTCCAGTGCTGAGTAGGCCAAGACTTATTAAAGGATGCCATAAAACTAAAGCATTAAAAACTGATTAGAAAAGTAGATAAAGAAAGTCTTGGAACAGACTTTCTATTTAGAATAAAATAAGACATTTCAAGTCAAGGGGGTAGGAGTGGTATGGTAGATTATTCAGTACATAGTGTTGAGATAACTGACCATCTCTTTAGAAGAAAAAATGATTAAGCTACATTCTTATCTCCAGACCTTCATAAAAATTAATTCCATATGGATTAAATACCTAAATACATGCATTCATTCAACAAATACATAGTTATTAAGGCACTACCATGTTCTGGTTGCTGTGGATACAACAGTTCAACCAGGTAGAAATCTCTGTTTTCATGGAGGCTACATTCTAGTGCAGAGTGAAAGACTATAAACAAGCATGCTAGTTGGTGATAAGTGTTGTAAATAAAAAAAAAAAAAGCAAGGAAGGGGAATAAGGGAATGGAGTTTGCGATTTCATGCCATGTTTATGGACACATCACTACAAAGATGATATTTTGGTAAAGACTCAAATGAGGTCAGGAAGTTGGTCAGGCAGAGGTAACATGTAATACAAGGCCATAGAATGGGAGCATGCTTGTTTGAGAAATAACAAGAAGTGACTGAAGTGACGTGAACACAGAGGACAATAATAGAAAACAAGGTCAGAGAGAAACCAGGGTCAAGATAATATAGAAGCTTCTTGGCCATTGTAAGAATGTGGGCTTTTAAAAGTCAGATAGGAAGTAGCATGATCTGATTTACAGTTTAATTGGCTATCTCCATTTTTTTGTGTTGAAAATAGGCAAAGGCAGGAGCAGAGAGACCAATTAAGAGGCTTTTGCAATAATCAGGCTGAAAGAGAAAAATGACTAGGACTAGTGATGATGGTAGGAAATAGTTATTTCTAGGATATTGAAGGGAGAGTCAATAAAATTTGCATATGTAATGGATGTATAGACAGAAGAAAAAGAGGAGACAAGGATGATGTGGCCAGTGGACTCTAAAGCTCCCAATTATCCCCACCTCCTGGTAAGCATGTCCTTGTTTAATACTCTGCCCCTGATGGTGGTCTGGACCTAGTGTTGCTTCTAACGATCAGAATATTACAAAACTGGGGGGATGTCACTTTCGTGATTACATTATGTGATGCTGTGATTTCTGTCATCCTACTGGACTCTACTCAATACTGCCTTCTTCACTTGCATACTTTGATGAAACAGCTGTCATTTCAGAAAGGCCCATGTAGCAAGGAATGAAAGGTGGCCTCTGGAAATGAGGCATTCAATCCACCAGCCCTCAAGGAGTTTAATCCTGCCAGCAACGTGAGACCCTAGTCTTGCCTGATATGTTAATTAAAGCCTTGTAAGAGACTAGCTGAGCCATGTCTAGGCTCCTGACCTACAGAAACTGTGAGATACTTTAAGCTGCTAAGTTTGTGGTAATTTGTTACATGGCAATAGATAACTAATGCAAAGACATCAGGTCCTTGTTTAAGTGACTGGTACAGATTTGCCATTTACTGAGATGGAGAAAACTTGGTTAGGAGAACTAATTTGGGCTGGGGTGAGATTAAGAGATCAAATAGCTTTTAAGTTTGAGTTGCCTATTATATATCCAAGTTAAAATACCCACAAGTTTGGCATTTCAGAGGCATCAGCTTATAAATGGTTTTTAAAGCCATGAAAGTTAATGAGATCATCAAAGATGTACATAAAGGTATAAGAACAGAGTCTTGGAGAATTTTATCTTTAAGAAGTTAAGAACATGAGGAGGAACTAATAAAGAATATTGAGTTCAGTAATAAGGAAGGAAAGCCAGGAGAGGATGGTGTCTTGGAAGCCAAGGAAAGAAGATGAGGGAGTTATGAGCTTCCAAGATAGTAGGTCAAGTAAGATGAGGACTGATAATTGACCACAGGATTTAGAAACTTGGAGGTCATTGAGGACCTTGACAAGAAAAACGTGACTGGTGGAGTCTGTTGCTTGACTAGAGACCAGAAGTTGCCAAGAGACCAGAAGAGAGACACTGTTAACATGGAATATAGACAACTCTTCCAACAGGGGCTTCTGTAAAGGAATGCAAGAAATAATAAAATGTAACAATTCTAAAATATAAACTATGTGTATAAATGTTTAAAGGTCCATTTAGATGATTTTTTAAAAGATATAAAATTCTTTCAAAATTATTTTGGTACCTCTGATTTGATGCTACTTGGGATGATGCTAATGTCTGTCAGATTATCTACCTGTTTCCTACACTGGAAGGAAAGCATCAGGGGAGTACGAAACTTGCCTGGGTGATTAATCACAGGGTCTCTGGAGCCTAGATGAGCACCCACATATAAAAGATGTTCAGATGTTCAAGTAATAGAAAGGGAATCTTCTTGCCATCTTCAAATATTTAAAAAACTGCATGTGGTGGGTATGTTCTTGGACAGAGAAGATGGGTTTTTCCCCTATACTTCTTAAGACAAGGACCTATGTATGGGAACTGTTGGGACTGAGCAGAAGAACCTTTAAAGTTGGTCACTATTACCCTTGGCAACCTCATTAATCAGCAAGCTCCACATCAGTAGAGGTACTCAGCGTTAGATAAGCATCTGTCACATGTCACAAGTCTCATAGAGGAGATTCCAGCTTTGAAAAGGGAGTTGGAAGAGATAACTGTGGTTTGTAGAATAATGGTCACCCAAAGATGTTTACATTCTAATCTGCAGAATCTGTGAATATGTTACCTTAAGTGGAAAAAGGGATTTTATAGATGTGATTAAATTAAGGACTTTAAAATAGAGAGATGATCCTGGATTATCTGGGTGGACCCAATCTAATGCATCCTCACGATCAGAGAACCTTTCCAAGCTGAGTTCAGAGTCAGAGGAAAATGGGATGAATGCTTACAGAGATTCTGGCTACAAAGTTGGAAGAAGAGGGCTACAAACCAAGGAACTCAGTGAGCCTCTAAAAGGCAGAAAAGGAAAGGAAAAGGCCACCTCCACAGTCTCCATGAAGGAGCACAGCCCTGCCAACACCTTGATTTCTGCCTAGTGAAATTTGTGTTGGATTTCTAATGTACAGAACTGTTAGAAAATAAATTTGGGTGTTTTAAATCCATCAAATTTGTGGAAAACTAATAGAATGACCTTTAAGGTTATTTTCCAGATTTAAGATTCCAAAATGCTAAGTTGTTAGAGATGAGAGACAGGAAAACAATTCCAAAGGTGTGGGTTACTAAACATGGAAGTGGTTTATCAATAAGATTGTGAAGTCCCGTTTCCAAGCTTAAAAATGACAGTGGACGAATGTCATCTGTTTATAACTCAGCCTAAAGTTCTATTACCTGATGAGTTAAATGAATTCCTACCTTCCTGGATCTATAAAAGATGCCTAGAAGTGGAAAGAGGCAACGTTTCTTTTTTCTTTTATTTTTTGTTTTTATTAAGTCAAATACACATAGATCATGAATACATTTATGCATATGTGGGGAACAACGTGTTGATTTTTTTTTTAAAATACAATCTGATGTGGTTACATCAAACCAATCAAGGAGGCATGTTTCTTATAAGAATGGGGGAAATTGCCTTGTTTTTTTGAGACAGCATCTCAAGCTGTTGCCCTGGGTAGAGTCCTGTGGTGTCACAGCTCACAGCAACCTCAAACTCTTGGGCTTAAGCGATTCTCTTGCCTCAGCTTCCCAGAAGGCTGAGACTACAGATGACCACCACAACACATGGCTATTTTTTGTTGTTGTTGCAGTTGTCATTGTTGTTTTAGTTGGCCCGGGCCGGGTTTGAACCCGCCAGCCTTGGTGTATGTGGCCAGCGTCCTACCCACTGAGCTATGGGCACCACCTGCAAATTGCCTTTAAATAGGAATAATATCCCTTCTAAAATTTTAGGGGTTTTAGGCAAAAATGTCCAATTTGAAGCAATTGATAATTTCCATTCCTATTTGGCATGAAATCTGGAATTTCACACGAACATTTATACATAAATAACACAACCATTGATACATTATTCCAACCCAAACTGAGCCCCTTATTTGATTTTGATTGAGGCAAGGCTGTGTATTTTCATCCAAGGGTCTGTTACAATAGGAAGTATTTTGATTGTATAGAAAACTTTTTCCTATCTCATGGGAGATAGGCCTTTGCGTCTACGAATCCGTAGAACTGAAATCCTCTTTAGAAACCTGTTTTAACTTGCCCAACTAAGTCCCTAGAGAGGGAGAGAGTAACTGCAGCTTTCACCTAAACTCCCCCGTCTGCACTCTGTGTGTTACCTGTTCATGGCTTCAAAGAATCATCAAATGTGCCCTAGGCAGTGCCTGGCATGTCTGCTCTTTTGGTCACCTATATTTTGGAAAGTAAAATGTTGACTCAGCTGGACTTGACAATCCCAGGTGTAGTTACTCAGCCCTGTGTGTTATGAGGGCTCTCTTTGAAATGGTGATCAGTAGCAGATTTGCTCACCTCCCCTCTGTGGCACAACTAAATCCTTGTCTATGTCTGTAAGAAGGGGTGGGGCTGGAGGGGGGTGGAAATGGGGGAGAAAATGTCACAATTGCCACCACTGCCATCATTAGCATTTCTCATCTATCTGTGTGTACCAGTTTACCTTTACAGAATCTAGTTTTCCACCAGCGATTATGAGGCCACTTTACCTTGGACCTGCTGCATCTATGCACATCAATCTGAAAGTCTCATCAGCCAGAAGATACAGTTGTGATAGTCTGGGTGAATGGCAGCCTACAAATGATCAGTTAGACCCTCTGAAATTCTTAGACCATTTGGTCTGGAAGGCATCCTGGGTATTAACAAGTCCAAGCCCATTTCATCCAGATCAGTCAGTTGAATCCCAGAGACCTACACAGTCTTAACTTCTAGTTTTATTTGTTGACTCCTAGTGCCCAGTGTGCTTTATACTTCAGGACACTGTGGTCTAAGTGGATTTCAAACAGAGCTGGGGCTAAACATTTCAAAGGAATCTAGCATCCCAGTCAAAAGCACAGCTTCTAGAGTCCCAATGATCTGGGTTTGAATCCTGATTTTGCCACTGGATTCAAGTCATACCATCATGACCTTGAGTATGTTACTTAACCATTAACGTACCCACCAAGTACCCACTGAAAAAAATTCCAGGAGGGGGACCCCAAGAAGAACTGGACTAATTTTTCTTCTTTAACCAGTTCATCGGATGGGCCAAGAAAGGGTGAGTTGTATTTAGCTCAGGGGACTCAGAAATTAACCTGCGATCCACAGAATTAAGCAGCATTCTTTTTTTGGCCAGGGCTGGGTTTGAACCTGCTACCTCTGGCATATGGGGCCGGCGCCCTACTCCTTTGAGTCACAGGTGCCGCCCATCAGCATTCTTAATACTTCTTGCACACAGAGCTCGTAGTCAGATGTTCTTGTCAGCTACACTGCACACCCCGAGAATTCGGCTACTCCGCGATCCCAAAGACTAGCAGCCTTGCCTGGTCATTAAACGTTTTTCCTGTCTTGTGCTGGCTGAATTTTCTAGGCTTTTCCCACTTCTATTCATCTCCCACCACAGTCCCAGTCCGGAGGCTGGGAAGCCCCCACGTGGCAGCCATGGCCAGAGGTGTCCACGGTGGCGGCACAGACTGCCTTTTGGCCAGTGGCCCTGAAGATGGAGGACAGAGCCCGCCCTGAACCTCAGGCCTGGAGAAGGTGTCGAAAAGGTCGTGAGGTCCAGAGTCGCGGGAGGAAGGGGAAGGGCGGGAGGAAAGGGAAGGGCGGGTCCCTGACACTTCCTCGTTCTACCCCCGGCCAGCGCTCTAGCGCGTCTGGGACCAACGATTAGCATAAGTGAATCCGCTGCCCACTTCCGTGGAATAGGGTTCCGCAACGCCGGTGACACGCGAGCAACGGCGGCTGAGGAGGCTCAATCCTGAGGCTAGGCCCCGTCAGAGTCCGTACCAAGAGGTGTGCGCCTGCGCGACCCTGTGCGTGCGTGTGCGTGTATGCGTGTGTGCGCGCGCCCCGAAGGACTCGGGTCAAGCGCTTCTCTGCTGTCAGCTGTTGGGTGGTCTGTTTGGGGAGACCTTTGGTCTGGGGCGGTGATTTTGGGCGCCGAGCCCCGGCGGCTGCGGAGCCCGGCGGGCTGCAGAGTCCGCTGCCCAGCAAAAGCCTTTTGGAGCTCTCCGTTCTCCAACTCTTCATCCCAACTAGCGCGTAGCAGCCGCCGCGACTGCCCTGCTGGGAAGGCGACTGCGCGCTCACCTCACCATTTGGGGTTTTAGCTGCTGGAAGCTACACGCTCTCTGGCTTTCCAAACACAGCATTTCAGATCTGTCGGACTGCTTTCTTTCTTTTCTCCTCTTTAAATAAACATGTTTTTGAAATCTAAAGTGTGTATCTTCTGACACGTTTTAGGCCACTATTGTAATGGAAATTCGAAATGCGAATGTCAGTAAATGATTTGAATTCTAACTCTCGTTTAACACCTGTAACGGGCGTCCTCATGGTATTTTAGAATAAAATCTACAAATCACGTGATCTCCAGGCCCTGTCTACAGCCACCCGGCTCACCCACTCATTCCCCACGAGGCTCCAGTCACACGGATCTTTCATAGTTCCACAGGGAGATGTTTGCACTGTTTTCTAGGATTGAAAGGTTTCTCCTGTCTCTGACCTTATTCTGCTTTAGATTTTAGCTTAAATGTTCAAAGGCCTTCACTGTTCTAAAACTTTGTTGTCCTTGGCAGTTAAAAACAATGTATCATTTGAAAACATGTATTCTGGGTTTATTTAATAACTATGTTTACTAGATTTCATAAGGGCAAGGAAGCTCTCTTTTGGCTTTTACTGTGTTTTCAGAACCTAGCAGACAGAGCTGGGACTTAGTGGATATTATCTGTATTGGATGTAATGGAAGAAGGAACTTTCCAGAAGTGTGATTATTATTACCTTTGATTTTGGAAAGGTTTAAGTTTCATAGTTTGACATAGAAGAAACAAGTTTAGAATCATATTTCAGTAACAATCATTTTCAGTAACAATCTTTTTTACTATGCACTCTAAATATATGTATATATCTTTATTTAAAAATTATAACAAATTAATGCATGATCATGTATATCTATGTCTTTATTATAAAGAACACACTGAATAGAAACACTGAAAAGCTCAAATAAAAATAACTAAAAGTTCTAAAGTAACTTCCTGCCGTGCACATTGGCGCCCACCAGGTAGTTTGTAGGAAGAGGACTGCCCTCTACTGGTAGAGTACCGGTAAGGACATTTGCTTTCTTTGCCTGCTATCCTCCACAGGTTAGCCATTGGTGACCTGTGTGGTTGCGTGCTGTTAGCGTTCACAATCTGCATTATTTTCACTTATAGAAAATGTAAGGTGAGGCATTGTTTCAAGCCAGCACATCTTTAAAAGGTAGAGATATTCTCACTGTTCAGTCATAATGGATCAGGAAACATTGAAGTGGAAATAATTCAAAACTGAGTATTCATTCTTTTTTTTTTTTTCCTTTTGGAGAGAGACCTTTGTGGGGGCTAGAGTGCAGTGGTATCATCCTACCTCACAGCAACCTCAAACTCTTGGGCTTATTTGCCTGCCTCAGTCTCTCAAGTAGCACGTGTCTGCCACAATGTCTGGATAATTTTAGTAGAGACAGGGTCTCCCTTTTGCTCAGGCTGGTCTTGAACTGCTGAGCTCAAGCAATCCTCTTGCCTCAGCCTCTGGATTAGCTTAGCCTAGAGGCACCCGCTACAAGAAGCAGCTAATTATCTCTATTTTTATTTTTTTATTTTTGTCTGTATAAGTATTTTTTAATTATTAAAGCAATATATAATTATGATTAAAAAATTCACAGAGCAGAGAAGGCCACAATGAAAAGTAACACTTGCTTCCTGGCTTCTTGCTTCTGGTGCCTTCCCCATAGGCAATCATGGCTAATACTTTGCTATAGAGTCTGGCAAGGGTTTTCTGAGCATATAGAAACAAAGGGCCCTCTTAGTAGAAATGGGGTCTCTCTGCTCAGACTGGTCTCCAACTCCTGAGCTCAAGGGATCCTTCCACTTTTGTATCCCAGAGGGATAGGATAATAGGCATGAGCCACCAGGCTTGGCTATGAATGTCCATCTTTGTAATGTCATGGTCAATACTCGATAAAAGGAAAACAATCTATTACTATGTGTCAAGGCTTACAAATTTTTGTCTTTTGAAGATAACTAAATTATATTATTATTGTTTTGATAGTAGAATGTGCCCTGATGACTTTTAAGCATTAAAGACATTTATTTATTTATTTAGAGACTCTGTCTAAAGTTTATTACAGAGTCTCTAAATAAATAGACTCTGTCTAAAGTTTATTACAGAGTCTCTAAATAAATAAATAAATAAATAAATAAATAAATAAATAAATAATGAACGTCATGGCATCACAGCTCACAACATCATCCAGCTCTTGGGCTTAGGTGATTCTCTTGCCTCAGCCTCCCGAGTAATTGGGACTACAGGTGCCTACCACAACACCTGGCCATTTTTTTTGTTGCAGTTTGGCCAAGGCCGGGTTTGAACCCACCACCTTTGGTATATGGGGCCAACAACCTACTCACTGAGCCCCAAGTGCTGCCCCGTTAAAGACTTTAGAACAAAGGTGTAACAGATTTCTATAAACCTGCATGTCCTTTTTGTACTTGAATAGTTCAGTGTTTCAGCACATTTTGAAGTGGCTTTATTCAGAAGATAAAATGGGGGAAATTTCTTATAGTCCTATGACTATATTACATATCTATGTTCAAATTTCCAACAAAGTCAGGTATACCTCCTGTGAGAAATATGAGTGAAAAGTGTAGCACAGAGCATAGTTAATTGTGAAGTTGTTTTTTTAAGCTGTTAGTTGTATAGATAAATAATTCAGTTGCTGTTATTTATTAGTCCCAACTATTTTCTACTATATGACCAACACATTCAATTTTATCTTCTAAGTTCTACATATTGCAAAACCTAATATGTTTCAGAGTCCATCTAAGCTGCCCCTATCTAAGTTACACTGTTAGGGATATAAATAGGGAAACAAATTATCATAAACATATAAGAATCCTGGTCCTATATCCTCTCACAAATAACACACTCACCAGCAAATATATACAAATGTCAAAAAGTATGTAAGAAGGGTTAGGAAAGGAATTAAGACAAAGTAGAATTGCTTTAGAAGTGTCTCCTTGATTTTGAGCTCCTCACATCAGATAGGTCCTTCATTCATAATTCACTCTTTCTCTATTGTGGCTCCATAACAAATGTAAGGCAAGAAAATTACCAGACAGCACACAATCCAGCCACAGTATCCAAAGGGTACAAGTTTTCCCGAGTTCCTACCTCAGTGCTAATCTGATGCTTCCTGCTCTTTGTCTATTCAAGGTTACTAAAGAAATTCTTATTTGGATCTGTTCATGGGTTCTGTGAGATAGCAAGTTGTGTCTGGTAATCAGAGTTTCTAAAAATCGAAGATTATTTATTAATTACAAATGGAAAAGTGTACCATTTACAATGGAGAAATTTGGAGGATGCTAATTTAGTTGGGTGGTAAATTTATCATCACCAAATAATAGAACATACTGATGTTTTATATTTTATGCCCCTGATGTGATTCATTGATAGGACACAATTTGTCTTACATGAAGTTTTTGCCAACAAAGCTTAATCTAAATCTAATTTGAGGAGGCAAACAGACAAATCCAAATTTAGGAACATTTATTAAAACAATGGATCTGAACTCTTCAAAAATGTTAATGTCATAAAGATTTTTTAAAAAGATAGAGGAAGTATCTGTTCCAGATTAAAGGAGATTAATCTGTTTGATCTTTGTTTGGATCCTAGGTCAAGGAGGAATAAAAACAGCTCAAAGACATTGAGAGTTGAAGAGAAGTGGCTTCAGCAAGATGATGGATGAGGAGGTACCAGTTCTAGTTCCCCTTCAAAAATAGCAATTTAACAACTACCCATCAATGAATATAGCACTGAGAGAGCTCCGGAGTACAATTAAATCTGTAACAACTCAGAGGAGTACAAAACTGGAAGATGGCTGCATAGAAAAACATTGGAAGCATTTTACCTGTATCACCCTAACCCCAGCCTGGCACAGCTTGGTGAATCACCCTAACCCCAGCCTGGCACAGCTTGGTGAATCCCCTGACTCTTGACCAGTCCCATGGGGAAGGGCCAGAGATTCAGAGATGTGCATCCCAGTGGTAGGGCATGGCTTACTGAGTGCTCTGTGAAGCTAGCACAGACAAAATCCACTGAGTTGGCCATCTTTTGACTGAGACTAAATGTGGGCATGCCATCCAAGAAGCCAAACTGTGTGCTGGGGTGATGGCTATGTGGGCCACCCCTACTGCCCTATCTTACTACATTTTCACCAACTCGTGGGCTGTTACCAATAGCCTTGCTATTTGGTCAGGAGAATGGTCATTGAGTGTCTAGACTATTAAAGCTCAGTGGCTAAAGCAGGCAACCACATGACTGGCTGTGCTTATGACATCCCAATCTCCTAGGGGTGCAGGCCATCATGGTACTCCAGACAGGGGCCCCTGAGTGTAATTTAGAGGTGATGCTTTCTTTGGGAGCTGGTTGTCTATGGGATCTCACAGGGGTGTAGGATGGAACCAAAAGGTATCAGGGTGCAACAGTCCTCTACTGGCACTAGGGATATTTGATCCTTCCACTTGGGTGGGCACATCGAATTTGTTAAGGATATGACCTCCGTGCCTGGACTGCATTACTGAGGCAGAAAGGTCTGAGTTAAGAAATGAGGGCGATGAGGGCCACAAAGGTGCAGCCTTGGGACTGGGACAGACAGTGTGGGTTACAATAGCTGTACTGCAGGTACTGCAAGTGATAGACAGGAGCACCTCCCACCACAGGAAGTAGGGGAAGTGGGCGAGGACTGGGGAAAGTACTCTCTCCCTTTTGTTCCTTTAGAATACCCAGTGGAGCATGGATTGGCTACACATGAGTGAATATCAGCCTGGCAGTAGCAGCAGGTGGTGATTTGAAGGGTTGCCAGATCTGCTGCCCACATATTTGTAGCATTTCACCTCAGATGCAAATAGTCCTTGCATGGTCTATTGCCAATCTGATGGAAGTCCCAAAGGCCATCAATGGATCTAGCTGGAGAATGATATCCTAAATGTGAATTACCTAGAATAAAGACAAAAGCGGAGAGAGACTTTCAACATTGGCAATGGTATGCAACTTCACCCTGCCACTTAACTCATGGCTAAAGCAGTCGAGGGCTTTGTACATGTATATAAGAAACTCTTACAGTAACTTCTTCCTGACCAGAGTGACATGTGTCCCTCTCTCTGGGTTATATGTTCCTTTGAGGGGTGTTCTGGACTATGGACTGCCTGTCACCCTCAGAGTATGCTGTTTGGGACTTTTGTGTTTGTGCAAAGTGATACTCTAAACTGGAAGGAGCCTGTACTTTTGAAACACTGCTCAAACATACAGGTAGGAAGAACAACAGGTGATTCCATTCTAATGGTCATGACCTCCTACCCAGAATAAGTGTACAGACCCTGGAAAAAATGGTGCTTGACTTGTCTTTGTCTTTGGCAAAGAGAGCTAACACTACGGCCTGAGCAACTCAGGACTCGCTGAACTCACTAGCTGATATTGATGAATAAGTAGTTATCTGCTGGCAGAACAGGGTGGCATTTGGGTTATTGCCAAAACCTCCTGCTGCACCTGTATAAACACCTTAGGCATTGCAGGGACATGATGGGAAGAGATCCAGAAACAGCACTGCCCATTGTAGACAGTGGAGACGTCTGAAGCATCCTTCTTTGACTCCTTTGGCAACTTCTTATATAGATCACTGGATCCTGAACTAGATTGATGCTTTAGGCAGGCCTGGCCCTACTGCTTGTTGTAGTAGTTCTCCTGGGCCCAGTGGAACATATTCTGCCTAAGGGTCAATGATGTTGCCCTGAGATGTGTCAGAAAATGTGATACATTGATCTGTAGAGACAAACCTTCACTTCTAGATCTCAGATGGTTAGTGGGCATGAGGGATGATGAACTGACTTTGCTAAGAGAGTGCTTGGGTTGGGGTGATGAACTGCAGGAGTTCAGGACCTGGAGTGGCCTTGGCAGACCCAGCTCTTTCCCCACCACTCATAGTTCTCTGGTTAACTACAGAATATGTGGAGAATGAAGTGCCCCAAGATAAGGAGGAAGAGTATGGAATAGCCCATCCTTGTCCTCATGTTCTACAACAGGATGTCCTGCAGTGCTTGTGTCCGGTGACCTCAGATGCCCCTCAGTCATGGAACTTAGGTAAGAATGTTTTTGCGGGTCCCTCAGATGCAGTGTGAAGTGGGTCATGCACAGATGAGACTCTCCCCTTGATGCAGCACTTCCAAAACATGAGGGACCAGTTTTCTCTGGATCCTAGGCATGTGTTGACTTTTGCTATCCATGAATAATAATTTTGTTCTTTTGTAGGCCTGACTTGTCTGAGTGTTCTGTAACACCAGACTAGATCTAAGGATGTAAGTGGCAGGGATATGAGTGCTATGGCAGCTGGGAGTGCTTGGAGCCCCTGCCAGAGTAAAGAACACTTACAGGACTCTGGCAGCTGGGTTTGTGTAAAACCTCTCGTCTGATTAGGAGCCTTCACAAAAATTGGCAATGTGTTTAGAGTCCTCCTCTGAGACTGATAACTGGGGCATGGTAATCCACTCCTAGAGATTAATGCCAGTATGTGGTATTTCTCCTTAAAATATATAATAAAATATGGTTCAGTTTTAGAAAAGAAGGAAATTCTGTCCTTTGTGAACACGTGGATGAACCTGGATGACATTGTGGTAAGTGAAATAAACCAGACACAGAAAGACAGACACTGTATGATCACACTTAGATGTGGAATCTAACATAGTCAGAATAGAAGAGCAATAGAAACAGAGAATAGTATGATTAATAGTATGATTATTCACCAAGGGGAAGAATATTAGGATGACTGTAGATCTCTCTGCTGAAACTTTTCAAGCCAGTAGAGGATGGTCATTGACCTTCAACCTCCTGAAGGCTGCAAGGGGTGGGGGCAAGAGGAGATAGGGAGATGTGGTCAAGGGATATAAAGTTTTAGTTATGCAAATGGGTGTGTTCATGATGACTATAGTTAACAGTGCTGTACTGTGTCGTTGAAATTTAATAAGAGGGTGGATCTTAAGGATTCTCACCACACACACACACAGATGAGAGAGAGAGAGAGAGAGGAGATAACTGCTATTGTCTGAATGTCTGTGTCCCCATGTAATGATATCAGGAGGTGGGGGCCTTCAGGAGGTGATTAAATCACAGGGACAAAGCCTTCACAAGTGGGATTAGTGCCCTTACAAAAAAGCCTCAGAGAGACCCCTTGCCCATTTCACTGTGAGGATGCAGCAATAAGTCACCATTTCGTGAACAAGAAAGTGGGCCCTCACAAGACGCCAAATCTGCTGGCACCTTGATAGATTGCTCAGCCCCCAGTACTGTGAGAGGTACATTTTTTTTGCATATAACCTACCCAATTTAAGACAGAGTAGCCCAAGATGCCCTAACACAGTAACTGTGTGAGGTGAAGGATATCCTGATTAGCATGACTGTGGTGATCATGATAAAATGTGTACATATATCAGAAATAAAGTTATACACCTTCAATATATACAATTTTTGTCACCTCATATTTATTAGATCTCAATAAAGATGGGAAAAAGACATTATTGAGATAATTTGAAAATGTTTTGTATGTTAGATAACATCAGGTTACTAGTACTAAATTCCTTGAGAATGGCGATGAATAGCATTGTGCTTATGTTAGAAAACATATGCTTAGCTTATATGTCTTAGGGATACAGGCTGAAATATTTATGGGCAAAGTGTTATGGTATCTGTAACTTATTTTGAATGCTTTAACATTTGCCCCTTCTATCTATCTATACATAGATATATGTATAGGAACAAAATTGGGAAATATGACAAATCTTTAACAATGAGTAACCTAGGTGAAAGGCAGATGGGTTTTTGTTGTACTACTCTTTCAACTTTTCTGCAGCTTAATCACTTTAGAGTTAGGGAACTCACTTTTTGTTCCAACAAGCTCTGATTTCCTATTTGCAATGAATCCATGAAACTTCCACTGTTCATATTTGTCTAGGGAAATCAATTTTGCACACTGGGGTGATAACAGGGAATTAGAAGCAAGCTTTTTTATAGCTTGGAGCTTTGACACTACTCTATTGACTGATATTCTAATCCTCAAAGAACATTGTGGATGGTGGCAGGAAGATTCCTCATTTGTGACTATAAGAAATTAAAAGCATGTGCACACAGGTGTGAAGTTTCCAGCTTTACCTTTGGGTAAATCACTTTTTTGGTCAAAGCCCCATAAATTCTTCTGTGCATTGGTAGCAGACAGCTTTATGGAGCAATCCATCATTTATTTAATTTCTCCCTCTTCCTCAGCTACAAAGGCACTTATCAGCTCCAGTGCATTTGCATGTTCATTCATTTAACAAAAACGTATTGCTAGATTCATTTGTTAGACTCAGAAACAAACCATGAGACATACTCCTTGACTTGGGGAAATCAAGGTCTGATCTGGTGAACAGACATGAGTACTGAGCAGTCCCTCCACTTCTGGTGATGCTAATCTAGGGTGGGTGCAGTGTGGGACAGAGCACAGGAGAGGGAGGGTCAGGAAAGGCTGCAGATGGGAGGTGACCCCAAAGAGGTCCAAAAAGGAGCTTTCCAAGGAAGTGCGGTGTGAGATATGGGTGTCTCCTAGTGCAGAGGAGGGAGTGTGTACAGAGAAGGGGCTTGTGTGTCTGGATCCTCATGTGAAAGACTGGAGTGTCTGGGGATTAGAGTAAGGGGTCAGTTAGTGAAGGGTCATATATACTCTGGTAAAGACTCTATACTTGTTCCTTTGAGCATGGGGAGCCAGGGAAACAAGTGGCTGACTGGAGCCAGATTTCCACAGAGGAGATCTAGAAGGAGAGTTAAAGGATAGACATTTATCAAGGAAGCTGATGGTTTGGAGCTGAGAAGATTGAAGAGTGCACATCACCTCTGTTGAGGTAAGCTGCGATGGAAACAAACAACAGGTACAAAACCCATTGCCAAGTGGACAGGAGTCTCCTCCCTCATGAGAACAGCTTGCAGTGTACTTTCTACAAACAAGTGAGCAGATTCAGATTGCCTCTTATTTTATCCCATGGGAGAAAGCCACTATAAACTGGATCTCCTTCCTCAGAGAGAACTGACTTGTGTGCCTTGACATTCTCCCACCAGACATAAAAGTGAACATATATTCTACCTACAATTCTGAACTCCCACCCCGAGATCTGGAAGCCTGTCCTCTACAGAGTCCAGATACTTGGGCAATTTCTCGAGAGGTACAGGCAAGGCATGGGCTGCTACAAGTCTGTGCTGAATCAGAGGCACAGGTGTAAAGCAGGGACTGTGGAGCAAGGGAGCCAAATGGGAGAGGGAGAAACAATGCCTCATGGCAGAGTGCAGCGGTGGTGGGTACAATAGGGCTCACACCCCTGGTGGTATTTTAGGGAAACACTTCCCATCTCTCTTAGCAACCAGAGGCAGCTGGGCCTCTATTCCAGGGGCAGCCACGGATGGAGCAGATCTGGGATGGAAATACAGGCTCTGTGAGAAAAGGGTATGCCTGGGGTGGTACCTGCCCGGGTGTGGTGTGGTGGGGACTGAGACTAGACTACAGGTGGGCAGAGGCAGCATACTCCTAGGATGGGAATGAGTCGGAATTGCTGCTTTTGTGAGCCCAAGATGCACCTGGCCCCTAGTGGAGCATAGTTGGGACAAGAGTACATGTGGCAGCGACATTAGCCCAGGGCATGGCAGGAGCTGAGAGCCCTTTGTGAGCTCTAATTGCACCCACCCCAACACAGAGTGCAGCAGAGACAGAGATGCCAGCTCTGCAAGAATAGGCACTGTGGTGGCAGCACAGGATGGGGTTGAGTTGCAGCTTCTGTGAACTCAAAATGCATCTGACCTCCGGTGGAACATAGCCAGGACAGAAATGCATATTCCATGAGCGTATAAATGGCAGCAGCAATAGTCTGGGGTGAGGCTGGAACTGGGTGACACTTCCCAGCTTCCATTGAACACCCGAGGTAGTCAGGCTTCAGCTCTTCCTGCTGGTTGGCAGCAGAATATAGCTGCCTGGCATAGGAGGCATTGATCTCCCTGTGACTTGGGCAGGTGCAAACCCCTGGTACATTTGCTCATTGGAGGGAACTGGGCCACAGCCCCGAGGGGTTACCAGGGGTGAGATGGAGGTGCAAGGTTAGGAAGAAGGCATCAACCTCCCTGGACTAACTCATTTGCTGGGTGGGCCTTTCTGACTCCACAGAGCACCAGAGCAAGCCATACCTCAGCTGCTAGTAGACCCCTGCTATCTAGTTGCTGGAGACTTTATGACCTCTCCCACTTGAGAGTTGGTACTGACTGGGACAATTGGTTTGGAACACTTGACCTGGGCTAATAACCTGAGGACCCTCCAGGGTGGTACCCTGGTTGTGTTGTAGTAGGAAGGTTTGATTTTCCTCTTCCAGTTGTTGCCCATGGGGGGTGGGGTGTCTTAGATGCTTGTATTTCTCCACAGCTGAGATTTCAACCCAGAGTCACTGATCCACTAGGACTGGACAGAGACCAGCTGAATACAAGATAGAGGCACTTAGCCCCACCACACCAAGCAGGTCCCTAGAGTCTCAGGTTATAGCACTATATGGGTCCTTTGTAATGCTATAGGGGAAAAGCTGTGGTCACCAGTCCCAGACCTTTGGCAAAGGCTGTTTAATTATAACTCCAGGAGCCCCCAGTCCAATTTCACCTTACCTCCTCATCTATCCAAATGGTGAACAATAATCATGGGGCAGAATCAGTGGAAAAACTGAGTAGAATAATCAGAGTAGAATAATCAAAGTAGATCAACTACCCCAAGGTACGGCAAAGGTGATACACCGGAAGATCCCATTCATAAACAAATGGCTGAGATGTCAGAAATTGAGTTTAGAATTTGGCAAATAAGATTAACAGAATGGAAATAAGGTTGGAATTAGAAATTCTAGGAATTATTCAAAAATTATCTCAAGAATGAAATGAATTCAAAGACAAAATCACCAAAGATTTTTGACACTTTAAGAAAAGAATTTGCAGCCCTCGAAGATCTGAGAAATACAATAGAATCCATCAGTAAAAGAATGGAGCAGGCAGAAGAAAGAATTTCTCACATTGAAGACAAAACTTTTGAATGTTTCCAAATGCTCAAAAAGGAAGAAAAGTGGAGAGCAAAAATGGATCATTCTCTGAGAGAACTGCGGGAGAAAACCAAAAAAGCAAACATTCACTTTACGGGAATTCCTGAAGGTGAAGAGGATGTTCTGAAAGGCATAGATGCTTTACTCCAATAAATAATCAAGGAAAACTTCCCAAAGATGGCAAGAGATACTGAAATTCAGGTAGCAGATAGTTTCAGAACCCCAGTACGACTCAATCCAAATAAGGCATCTCCCAGAAACGTTATAATTAACATTGCCAAAGTTAATATAAGGAGAAAATTCTGCAAGCAGCCAGCTGTAAGAAAACAATAACCTACAAGGGGAAGAACATTAGGATGACTGCAGATCTCACTAATGAAACTTTTCAAGCCAGACGAGGATGGTCATTGACCTTCAAGCTCCTGAAACAAAACAACTTTCAACCCAGGATCCTGTATACAGGTAAACTAAGTTTCATTTATTATGGAGAATTTAAATACTTCAATGACATTCACATGTTGAAGAAATTTGCCATAACTAAACCAGCTCTCCAGGATATTCTCAGACCCATCCTCCACAATGACCAGCACAAAGCTCTGCCATTGAAGTAAACTCACTCAGAAACTTTTGATCAAATCCCAACTTCCACAGTGGTGAAAGGATTAAAAATATCCAATGGACTTTCAAAAAACTCAACACCCAAAATACTACCAGTCTTATCAATACTCTCAATTAGATTTTCATTTCCCCTAATTCCTAACATTTGGTATGTGTATACAGGGAAAGACAGACCTGCCAAGTGCTTAATTCATGACAACAGGTATTATTCTAAGAATTAATGAAAGCTGAATCTGTCTGCTTCTGAGACAGGTGAAAT
>CAUYRH010164126.1:0-33927 GCA_963574655.1 Perodicticus potto | reverse complement strand
GTCTTCAATGTCAGAAATCCTTTCTTCTGCTTGCTCCATTTTGTTACTGAGGGATTCTACTGTGTTTCTCAGATCTTTAAGGGCTCCAACTTCTTGTCTCAATGTGTCAAAATCTTGGGTCTTTTGGTCTTTGAATTCCTTGACTTCTTGAGATAATTTTTAAAATGCTTCCAGAATTTCTAATTCCAATTTTTCCTCTATTTTATTGATCTTGTTTGCAATCCATATTCTGAATTCGATTTCTGACATTCAGCTATCTGTTTATGCATAGGATCATCATTTGTGTCCGCCAAATTGTTCCTTGGGGGGGGGTTGATCTACTCTGGTTGTTCATGTTTTCAGAGCTTTTCCACTGATTCCACACCATGATTATTTTGCACCATTTGGCTGGTTGAGTAGATAAGGATAAGTTGGGTTGGGGGTTCTAGGAGTAGTGATTGACCAGTCCTTTGCTTGAAAGTTGGGACTGGTGTTTGTAACTTTTCCCCTAGAGTTTTGCCAAGGACCTGTACAGTGCTGCTGCCTGCGAAACTGGGGGCCTTCTTGGTGTGGCAGAGTTAAGTGGCTCTGTCTTATTTTCAGCTGGTCTCTGTCTTACCCTTGAGAATCAGTTACTCTTTGTTGGAGTCTGAGCTGTGGAGAAATACCAGCAGTTAGGTCACCATGCCCCCCACAGATAATAATTGGAAAAGGAAAATCAAACCTTCCCACTATCATACACCCTGGGTACCACTTTGGAAAGTCCTCGGGTGATTAACCCAGTTGAAGAGGTCCCAATCGATTGTCTCAGCCAGCCCCAACCTCAAATAAAAGAGTGGAAAAGTTTCTGGCAACTATATAGCAGGAGTCTGCTGGCAGCTCCAGTATATCTCACTCCAGTGCTCTGTGAGCTCAGGAGGACCCCCCAGCAAGTAAATTAGTCTGGGAAGGTTGATGCCTCCTTCCTCACCTTGCCCCTCTGTCACACCCAGTCTGGTAACCCTGCAGAGCTGTGATCCAGTTACCTCCAATGAGCAGATGCTCCAGAGGTTTGTGCCTGCCTGGGTCACGGGGGTGGGGGGTCAGTGGCTCCTCAGCCAGTCCACCAGTCTCTGTCACTGTTTGGCAGGGGGAGGTGAGGCCTGACAACCTGGGTACTTGATAGGGGCTAGGGCGGTTCACTCAGTTACAGCCTTGTCCCTGATTGATGTTGCCAATAGAACAGAACAAGTTTGCATAATTTTTCCCTTGTGGATAAGACATTGGGCTGCTAATAGGCCTGACACAGTGTGTGAGTACCAGCCCTTTGCCTCAGTTTTAATACCCTGAGCACCAGGTGCATCTGAAGCTAAGTAAAGCAGTCTCTGCCTGGCTTTCTCAGCAGGTTTATTCTAATCCCCATGCTCCGCCCCAGGTGGTACCACCTCAGGCATAACCTTAACTCCTGAGTCCTGCGCCTCTGCTGCAGGACCACTCTGCTGGTGGCTGTCACAGGAGAAGCCGCCTGGCTTCCCCTGGCCACCCAGAGAGACTGGGAGTTCTCCTCAAAACATCCCCAGGGGTGCAAGCCCCACTGCCATTGTTCCCGCAGTTGAGGCTGCCACTCCGTACCTCAGGGGACTGCCTCTCCAGCTCAGCCTCCTCTCAGCTAACTTTCTTCTCACCACTCCCAAGACAGAAAATTAGCACAGATCAACAACAGTCTGCACCCCGTCCACAACCCTCAAGAAAATGTCAAAGAATCTGGACTCTGTGGGGTCAGACCTCCAGATCTCAGGGTGAGAGTGGAGCGGAGTATAGGGAGTTCAAACTTGCAGTTAGAGAATATAAACAGCTTTATACAGTTTTATGCCTGGTAAGAGAGTGCCATGACACCCAGTAGGGGAAGGAGGTTTGGTTTTTAGAGGGTCTCTCCTGTGGGGTAGAGTGGGAGGACATCTGAACTCTGCTCGCTTGTTTGTATGGAGGTATGGAGTATACTGTGAGCCGTTCTCATGGGCGAGGGGACTCCCATGCACTTGGCGATGTGTTCAGTACCTTTTGTTTGTATCCTTGGCGTCGCAGGTCTCTCTAGCAGGGTTCATGTGCGTTCTTCAAATTTCTCTTTTGGCTCAGATCCAAACCATTCACTTTCTTGGTAAATTTGCTAAATTTCTGTCCTTTAACTCTCCTTCTGGATGGGAGCCTCTGCAGAAAGCACAGACCACCATCTTGGCTCCTCAAGCTAAAGCATAAAACTCTTAACAGACATCCATGGACACATCACACTCAACAACAACAGTACACATATTCTTCTCACCTGCACATAGTTATCCAGAATAAACTATATGTGAGACCATAAATCATATCTCCATTCATTTAAAAGGGTATAAGTCATAATAAGTATATATTCTTTGACCACATGGTATGAAAGTAGACATATTACTGTGAGTTTATTACCATGGCACTAAACCAGACAAAAACATGGCAAGGGAAAAAAAAATAGTATGTGCAGATTAATATCACTATGATTATAGAAGCAGAAATTCTCAATAAAATACTAGGAAACCAAATCTGGAAACATACAAAAAGGATTATGTACAATTATCAAGTGGTATTTGTCTCACTAGTGCCATGATGTTTCAATGTACAGAGATCAATCAGTTTAATATGTTGTGTTAATAGAATAATGGACAGTTACCACGCTATCATCTCGAGAAATATGGAAAAGCATCAGACAAAATCCAATGCTTTCTCATGGTAAAAACAGTTAACAAATAGAAAGAAATGGGAATTTCTTGCATCCAACAAAGAGTACTATGTAAAATCTGTAGCAAATATTACACTTAATGATGAAAAGCTTTCCTTCTAAGATCATGAATGAGACAAAGATGTCCTTGCTTGACAGTTGTATCCTACATTATATGGGACATTTTAATCAGGGCGCTTAACAAAGTAAATGCCCTCAGGTTAAAGGCACATGCATCAGAACAGAACAACAGGAAAGAAAGGCATCCTAACCAAGAAAACAATCGTATCTCAGTGAAAAAGAGGTTGTGAAACCCACTGAATAGCAGAGAAGTTCAGTGGGGTTTAAAGTGGAGCTGATCCACAATTGGCAGACATAAATATAATGGTATTCTGGGCCAAAGGCCCACTCCTCACACAGGTGGGAGTATAAGGGGAGAGGGAGATGAGGTGCAGGTGGGTAGGGTTAAATTAGAGAGGATGCAGGGGAAGCAAGAAATGTGAGTCTGGTCACCAGCAGACCATCATGCAACTTAGGAAATGCACTGCCCTAGGGTCTCTTGGAGACGAATGTAAGAGATGCAGTCAGTCAAGTGTGGCGGGTTAGTGCACAGACGCTGTTGGGACACAGATACAGGTAGCTGAACCTCACCAATGGATGAGCAGAGAAAGTCCAGAGTCTGCCCCTAGCAGGAGGATATGAGGAATGCTGTGTATATAAGGTATCAGCGAAGCCTCAGCAAGTCCAATCAAGGGCTGAAAGTTTGCTCAGGGATTAGATCCTTTTGGCTAAGACTGAAGCAGTGTACCACTGCATGTCCTTCACATGTCTTCCTTCAGCCTTACAGAGGAGAAGAAAGGCAGTTTTATTTTTATTTATTTTTAAAATATTTTTATTTAAAAGTATTAAGGAGGTACATGGATACCTTGTATACTGATTAAGTAGAGACTTTTAGAAAAGTTGTTTTCTAAAAGTGCAAGCACACTAGATCAAGACCCCTCCTGTTCTGTCTCTTTCATGCCCTCTGCTGACCAAGCTTAGCATAGAGCTCACTGCATAAAAAATGCTTAGAGTCCAATCCATTATCACAGAAGAGGTACTCAGGGATAAATTTAGAACTGAGAAGCAATTAACTAATAACTGGCACAATCTTGAAGAAGAAGAACTATGCAGGAAGACTTGCTCTGTAAGACACAAAGCTGTAATAATTAGGATGGTATAGTACTGGTATGGGGATAGGGAAATTACCCAATGAAATGGAACAGAAAGGTAGAAAAAGACACATATAAATCTCTAACAAGAAAGTAGGAAAATGACACTTCTTCTACATGTATGGAAAATATGAATAAAATTTATTTTATCTAATATCATAGATAGATCAGAGTTCTGAAAGTGAAAGAGAAAGGGTAAAGCTAATATATGATAATTTAAAAGATTATCTTTATTTTCATAGGGTGGAAATTGTTTGTTATAAAGGAGAAAAAGTAGACAGGTCATGAAGAAAAAATTTATCAAATAGACCTCATTGATATGAAAACATTCCAGTCATCAAAAGGCAACACAGAGTCAAAAGGCAGTTAAGAGTAAGAGAATATATTTGAAATGCATGTCTATATCCCTAAGGTATGATGAGCATTGACCAATCAACGTTTTAGAAAAGTAAAAAGAAAATTTGGCAAAATATTAAATAAATACCAGACAATCTAAGATGTCCAAATGGCAAACACACATAAGAACAGGTGTTCAATCTTATCAGGGAAATGAAGACTTAAGGTACATGATACACCATACAGACATAAAAATACTTGGCCTAAACAGACAAATGTCTATAAAGACATGGAGCAACAGGAATATAAATTGTTATAATAATTTTAGACAACTTTTTGATTTTCAAGTTTAGCACATATACACCTCTTAAGACCTAGCACTTCTACTCTATGTATGTACTTAAGGAAATTTGGGTTACAAGTACTTTAGGAGATATATGCTGACGTGTTCCTAGAAGAATTATCTACAATAGCTGGAAGCTAGAAACAATCCACACATTTATCAACATTATAATCAATAAATAAATCATATTTTAATTCAATAAAATATGATAAAGCAATGAAACCAAGTACAGCTATGCAAAATAATTCACTGAAAGAAGCCAGATGGATAAAAATGCATATTTCATAGTATTATTTCACTTATAAAAGTCCAAAAGCCATAAAAAATTAAAGTGTTTTTAAGTATAGTTTAACTTTGGAGAATACAAGGATAGTAATTGAGAAAAGAGCACAAAAATAAATTATTACGTGTAGATAATATTCTACTTAAGAATAGAGTAATAGTTATACAGCCGAGTTTTGTACTTATTTATTTAATATATTCATGTTCGTGATTGATTATATTATAGGTCAACAGTGGTCTGAATTATAGATAAATTTAAAGAATCTATTTTTAATGTCTTACATTAAACGGAATGGGTGAAAAAGAGAACGAACAATTTAAGATATAATGATCTTCCATAGATTTGGGAGAGTATTGTTAAAAATAGTTATACATACTGATATCCTACTGTTGATTGAAAGCCTTAGTTATAATATAAACTATCAATTATCACATAGTTTGTATAATATATGTATAATATATACTCTAGTCTTACAGTAAAGTAAGCTAGAAGAAATGTTATTCAAATCATAAGGAAGAGAAAATATATGTACATTTCTTTTAGTGGAAGAGGATCATTATAAAGGTATTCATCCTCATTGGCCTACTCCGAGTAGGCTGAGAAAGAGGTAGAAGAGGTGTTGGTCTTTTTGTCTCGGGGTGGCATATGCAAAAGAAAATCCATGTATAATTAGGCCCCCAATGTTCAAATGTATATTGTTCAAGGGTCAATTGTATATTCATTCATACATAACCTAGTCAGAGTTTTCAAACTACAAAGACAGGAACAAAAAAGAATCTGGAGAAGCTTATACAGAACAGCATCCTATGGTCCAACCCAGTCGGTCATGTTGGAACAGTAATCATATGCGGGCTGGAAACACATCTGAGAGGAAACAAGTGAGTAATGTAGAGACTAGAGTGTATGTTTGTTTTACCATCAAACCTCTCAGGTCTAAGAGGTGAATAAAAATATGAAGTTTGCAAAATAGAACTAATTAGGCAGTTATAAAGTGAAGAGTAAATACTAGCTAATGTGTCTGATAATGGCATCTTTGGGAATGAAATTCAAAAAAGAATTTGATTAAAAAAGCAACAAGAAATCAAGCAACTTGACAGCAGTATCAAGACGACAATGTTCTCTATAAGAACAAGTTCATAAGTTCATAAATATGGACAAAGTATATGGTATGGAGAGGTAAATTGCATATCAAACACAAAACAAAACAAAACAATCCCTCAAATAAAGCAGACTCTACTTAAGGCCAACTCATTAAGAATACATATAAATTCATCTAAATAACACTGGATGGGTTATGACTAGAGAAATGAGCACTTGAAAAAAATTTGCTAAGGATAGGTGTGCCAATATAGGTATGTATATATGATGGATGCAGGTGGGTGAATGTAGAAGAAAAAAAATTTCTCAATTCTCAATTCCTGGTCAATCAAATCTCAAACAACCTGTATTTCTGTCTTGATTATGACAGCAGATGATAAAGTTTGAAGTTGCCTAACTGCTACTTCCATTCCTTCTTCATTACTACTTTGTCTTAAAAAAAAAAAAAAGGCTGCATATGTGAGCCCTAGAATTTTCTTTTCATTTAAAAAAAGGAGGCTTTGTAAAATAACTATGAGGGTGCCTCAGAATTAACATCACCTAATCTGAAAATGGATGAAACGTTAATATCACTTAATCTGAAAAAATAGATGAAGGACTCTTTACTCGAGTGTATTATAATTTTTCTGAGTAATAAATTATAAAGTGAGCTCTTTCATTACTTTAGAAGAGGGAAAAAAACCAACAGACAAAATTCAAATTATGAAAACTAATTTGCCATGAGATGTTTGAAGAAAACCACATAACTCCTGCATTTCCTTAACTAAAAGTTTCATGTGAATAAAATTAATCAAGAAAAATGAAATGTTTAAAACACTCAGTTGTTTCTAAAATAAAATTGTATATATTAAATAGAAAACATTCCAGAATCACCTTGAATAGCTTTATATTAACCAGAGCTGAATAACAATTAAAGCAGAATATAGAGAAAAATGACTGTTTTGAGCCCAAACTCAGGAATATACAGACCACTTAAAGCCAATGAATTTTTGTCATAGAGCATCTAAAATATTCATAGGTCCCACACTAGAAGAAATTTATTGCTGGTATCAGGTATATAAAAGGTTGATAAACTGCTTTCCTGACCTTGGGGAACTTTGTTGGCATATTAAGAGACTCTGATACATAGCTGAACACAGACATGCTTTGTGATTTGTTAGACGCACAGTTTTGGGCCTGCACTATTAGGTGCTCAGGTAAAAAGAGAAATCTCTAGGCAAGGCAGAGTGTATGAACAAGCTATATTCTCACTGGCAAATGCAGCAAGGGAAAACTCAGAAGATTCAAATGTTGAACAACTCCATTTAAATACCACACAAGTCCAAACTTGATGACATGTATATTGTTCCCTGCAGTATGTCTGGTTCTCTGCTGCCTCTTTCCTTTTCTCACTGGTAACATAGCGCTTGACCCTCTGTACCTTGTTTACAAAGCAAGGCCTTATGCAGCACTTGGGGCTCTAATGAGTGACAGCAGTAGCTAAGAAAGACTGCATTGTGAAACTAAAGCCAAACAGAGTTTTAATAACTTGAGTTCCGAGCCTTGTTAGCTCTACAGAAATGTCCTTGAAATATAAAGGCTTCATGACAAACTAAAGTATGGAAAGTGGGAAGTGCTAAAATGAAGTAAGCATTGGGAACATAAATTGCTAAAATTCATTTTTATTTTATATCCCAGGAGCCACCTTTAGAAAACGCAAACGTTCACTACAAGATTTATAAGAATAGCTCTTAAATTATATTGTTTTTTTTCTAATATTTAATCTATTGCTTTCATCGGTTTTATCAAGGAGTGAGTTCAAGGTTAAAAAGCATACTAAGCAACAAAACTATAATTCAATTCACAAGTGATGAGACACAAAGTTTATTTTTTCTGATCCAATCCTATGTATCATTTCTTAACTATTTCAGGTGTTTCTTGTGTAAAATAGATCCTATTCTGTTTTATTGACAGTTGGACAATTGAAACCAAAAATATTTCTTTCTGTTTTATTTTATGGTTAATGTGAGTGTAAAAACTACTAGTTTACAATGTTTGCATTTGTTATATAAAGTCCCTCTTGTAGTTATATCCAGCACCCAAGAGATGTGCCATATACCCTCACATTGTGCCCATTAAGTGGAAACACATCAATCTCCCTCCCTCTGCCCTTCTCACCCTATCTGTTATTCCCCCGTCCCCAAATAGAATTGAACTAAGTTTTTCACTTATGTGGGCATGTCATCTGCTAGGTTCGTAACTTCATATTAGTATTGAGTACATTGGATACTTGAGTTTCTATCTTGTGATACGTCACTAATAAGAATATGATTCAGCTCCATCCAGGTTAATACAAAAGATGTAAAGCTTCCATTTTTATGGAGAAATAATATGCCATGATGTACATAAATCACAGTTTATTAATCCATTTCTGGGTTGTGGAAGTTTCCACATCTTGGTGACTATAAATGTAGCAGCAATAAAAATCTAGTCCAAATGTCCTTATGATAGAAAGAAATTTTTCCTTCTGGATAGATGCCTAGTTGGATTATAGGATCAAATGGGAGATATAATTTGAGTTATTTGAGGATTTCCTATACTTCTTTCCAAAGAGGCTATAATTTGGAAAGAAGGCTAATAGTTTGCATTCTCACCAACAGGATAAAAGTATTCCACTCTCTCCACATCTACACCAGCATTCACAACTTTGTGACATCATGATATGAGCTATTCTCATTGGGGTTAGGTGATAGCTCAGAGTGGCTCTGATTTGTATTTCTCTGATGGATAGGTTCAATGGCATTTGTCTCTGTCTTCTTCAGAGAAAGTTCTGATCATGTCTCTTGCCCAGGGATAGATGGGACTGTTTCTCTTTTTGTTGATTAATATGAATTCTCTGTAGATTCTAGTTATCAACCTTTGTCAGATTTCTAACATGCAAATATCTTTTCTCAATCTGAAGGTTGTCTATTTGCTTTAATTGTTGGACACAATTCCCTTCATAGTACCTGCAAAGTGAATTAAATACCTAGGAATGTACCTAACAAAAGAGATGAAGGACCTCTACAAAGTGAATTATAAAACCCTAAGAAAATAAATAGCAAAAGACATTAACAAAAAGAACATACCATAATATTGGCTGAGGAGTATCAACATTGGTAAAATGTCTATTCTACTCAGAACTATCAAATTCAATGTAATCCCCATTAAAAAATGGGGATTACAAATTCAATGTAATCCCCATTAAAATACAACATCATAGTTTGAAGAACTGGAAAAAGTACAAAATTGAAATATAAAACTCAGAAAATACCCCAGATAGCCAAGGCAATTCTTAGTAATAAAAACAGAGCCAGAGGCATCACTCTACCAGACTTAGATTATATTATAGGACCACAGTGATCAAAACAGAATACAGGTCCAAGAATCTTTCTAGTTTCATGTCTTAAATTTAGTCTATTATCCAGTGAGAATCAATTTTTGTTAGAGGAGAAATGTGTGGGTCCAATTTCAATCTTCTACAAGTTGCCAGCCAGTTCAACCAGCACTATTTGATAAATAGGAAATCTTTCCCCCAGTTTGTGTTTTTGTTAGGCTTATCAAACATAAAATGACGATAAGTGTCTGGGTTCATCTCTTGGTTCTCAATTCTGTTCCATACATCTATCTCTCTATTTTTGTGCCCATACCATGCTGTTTTGATCACTATAGATTTATAGTATAGTATGAAGTCTGGTAGCATGATTCCTCCTGATTTGTTTTTATTTCTTAGTAATGTCTTATCTATTTGAGGTTTTTCCGTTTCCATATAAAATGAAGTACTAATTTTTCCAGATCTTTAAAGTATGACAGAGGTGCTTTAATAGGGATTGCATCAAATCTGTAGATTGCTGTGAGTAGTATGGACATTTTAACAATGTTGATTCTTCCCAGCCATGAGCATGGTATGTTCTTCCATTTGTTAACATCTTCAGCTATTTCTTTTCTCAGAGTTTCATAGTTCTCTGTATAGAGATCTTTCATGTCCTTTGTTAGGTACACTCCTAGATATTTCATCTTTTTCAGAACTAATGTAAAAGGAATAGAGTCAATATTCTTCTTAGTAAAGTATCTCAAGAATGGAAGAAAAAATATCCAGTGTACTCAATACTTTTATGAAACCAATTTACAAGTACTCACATTTTCTTATGATAGATCTTTACTATAGCCTAGGATGGAGAGAAGCAAAGAGGGATGGGAGGGGAGGGGAAAGGTTCACTAGAGAGAGGGTAAGTGGTGGGACCACACCTATGGAGCATATTGTAAGGGTACAAGTCAAATCTACCAAATATAGAACATAAATGTCTTAACACAATAATTAAGTAAATGAGGTGAAAGCTATATTTATTATTTTGATGTAACCATTCAAAACTGTTTAAAAATATCAAAACACACTAAAAAAAAAGAAAAACCAAACAAAAGCATACAGTGGGGAAAAGAATCCCTATTCAACAAATGGTGCTGGGACAACTGGATAATCACATGTAAAAGACCAAAACTAGACCTGTATCTTTCACCATTTACAAAAAGTGACTCAAGATGGATAAAAGATTTAAATCTAAAATACAAAATGACAAAAATCCTCAGAGAAAGTGCGGGAAAATCTCTTGCTGATATCAGACTGGGGAAAAATGTTATGAAGACAACTTCAGTGGCAATTACGACAATGACAAACATAAACAAAATTTTTTTTAATAATTGAAATTAGGGGACTTATTTGTTTTCCTGTTTTAAGAAAGACAATTAGGGGCATTGAAAATATTTGTAATGAAGAGAAGGAGATTCTCCTTCACAAGGACTTGGGAGAATCAGACCATACTTTTAAATTTCTTAGCTCACAGGCAGTGAAATGATCATGGATAAGATATCCTTCTTTGCTTCTTGCTTTTATTTTAGCAAGTATTACCCTTCAAATTATGTAGAGTCTGCCAAGGAATGCATCATATGCTGTCCCCATAGCCTTGCTTATCTGTGTATGTCTGAGAAGACAACGCTAACACTATGGATTATTCTCCATTCTCATGTCCTTACCAGATGGATTCTTGGTGTCCAACTAGGAGGAGACCATCTGGGACTCCTCTCGTGATGTCTAGTGCAGTGTTGTGAGCTTTATCTTTGCAAGGCCAATAATTAAGGTCACTGGTTAATTACTGGCTTTAAACAAAAGTCACACAAAATCCTTTTTAAAAATCTAGCTAAAAACACTCTTTTTCAAAATTCTGGAGGTTGATGGATATGGCTTTTGTTTAGCATGTTTAATGTTTTATACATATATGTGGTCTTGTCTGGAATGTTTTGTGTATGAACTCCTGGGAGCATGTAGCCCTCATTCATTGCTTTTGATACTTCTCACAATATTGTTTTAGTACCTTTTTTGCTTAGCAAATTGGAAGTAAAAGCAATTAGACTTCTGGAAATAAGACTCTTGAACGTTTATAGTATGGTAGATATTTTTCATTTGCCTTTCCAAACTCACCTTATTCCCTTCACCTTGTTCTGTTCCTCTAGAAGTTGACCTATCTGGACCATATCAACAAGCTCCCTCTCACTTCCAGTTGATACTGTGACAACTGAAGACCATCCCTGTGACATTATACAAGTAACCATATTCAGTCACAGACTGGAGGATAAAATCCTTGTCCTGGAAGCCATCAGCCATATTCATGCAACTATACTTCTTTTTACCTATTTTACAAGAAAATCCTTTTAAAAAATTTTTGTTTGATTAAGCAATACCTCTCTGTCTCCTTAACCCTAGGGATGCTAGTTTCTCACCTTTGTGGCTACCATAGACACAGTTTCTCTCTACAAAGGCCTGACAACTAGAATCTACAGAGAACTCAAATTTATCAAAAAGAAAAGAGCAAACAATTCCATTTAAAAGCGGGCAAGAGACTTGAACAGAATCTTCTCTGAAGATGACAGACAAATTGCCAAGAAACACATGAAAAAGTGCTTGCTCATCATCTTTAATCATCAGAGAAATGCAAATCAAAACCACTCTAAGAAATCACTAATTCCAGGAAGATTATCCCACATCACATAGTCCCAAAACTGCAGATTATGGCATGGATGTGGAGAGAACAGAACACTTCTACACTGCTGATGGGATTGCAAATGAATACAACCTTTTATGGAAATAAGTATGGGGAATACTCAAAGAACTAAAGCTCACGTTCCATTTGTTCCTGCTATCTCATTACTAGTTATCTACTGAGAAAAAAAAATTATTTTACCACAAAGACATTTGCACTAGAATGTTTATTGTGGCTTAATTCATCATTGCCAAGTTGTGGACTCAGCCTAAGTGCCCATCGACCCAAGAATGGATCAAGGAACTGTGGCATATGTATACTATGGAATATTATTTAGCTGTTAAAAAAGATGGAGACTTCACATCTTTTACATTTACCTGGATGGAGTTGAAATACCTTATTCTTAGTAAAGTATCACAAGAATGGAAAAATAAATATCCAATGTACCCAATACAAATATAAAACCAACATATAAGTAATTACATGCCCACACGAACAATGAAAAACAAATATAGTCTAGCAAGGGAGAGGGATAAGAGGGAGAGGAGATTTGTGGAAGGAGGGAGGGCAATTGGTGGAATCTCACCTAATGAGCACAATGCAAAGGTGTGACAACTTGAACTTTACCTTGGAAGTGAGAACAAAGCAACCTAAAAATATGTACCCTCGTATTACTTTGAAATATAAAAATGAGATAAAATAATAACAAGGAACTGTAAAAGAGTAGTTGCCTGTCCTATTTTGAATTCTCTTTAAAGACAGGAATTCCTTTTGTAATAAGAATACTATATGTAGGTTTAGATTTGAAGCCTAGGAACTTGAAGCTCAGTTACAAGTCAGGCTTGTCTCAAGTCTTTTCTTTTTGTTTATGTCCATAAAGACTGGTTCCATGGTCGCACTTTTGAGGTTATTTGTTCTTAAGGACAGTATCTGGGTTATATTTCATCAGGACAGGCAGCCAATGTTGGAGGTGCAGAAATGTTCCAGCCCTGCTGCGGGGTTACAGTTCATAGACTGGGTCTCTGTGGAAGATATATGAGTCTTCCCACCATTGTTCAGTGTTCAGTCCAGGAACGTAACAGAAGAAATCAATGAGGCACAACTGTGTAAAATAGGGGTCAAATATGTACAGCTGTGGCTCCACATATATCAGATAGCTATGTTTGATTTTCCTCTAGACAGCATTCATTATCAAAATGGGCTTCAGAAGCTTTTTATTAAAAACAAATTGATGCTAATTAATTCAGATTTTGCAATGGCCATTAGTCAGCTATCTCACTGCAGGAAACTAGATCAAATCAAGACTGTTCCCTGCAATCACTGATAACTTTCTATCTCTGAATCTATTTTTAAAATGGGTTTTTCTATTTTAAGTTAAAGTAAGCTTTTCTACTCTAGACTTCTCCTGATTATCAGCTGCCTTGTTCTTTTGCTGTTTAACCTTATTTTAGTGATCTATATTATCTTATTGTCCTAGTGATTTATTGATAATATGATGTGGTTTGTATTTTCCATGTATCATAAATTTCTGGATTCAAAGAAATTTTATGTTTTCTCTTGAATACTTGGAATTTTTATATCTAAGTAAATTTTTTAAAGAAATAGATTTTTTCCTCCATTTAGCAAGAGAAATATCTCCTGAATATATAAATTCTTTGCAGCTTTTTTTTTTTTTTTTTTTTGCTGGGGCTGGGTTTGAACCCGCCACCTCCGGTATATGGGGCTGGTGCCCTACTCCTTGAGCCACAGGTGCCATCCCTGAATATATAAATTCTAACAAATGACTTCCTGGATATTTTAACTATTCATACTCTATATTTGTTTTCCTGTATATTATTATTCTTTCATGCTTTATCCCTTTCTAACAATCACACCCATATATAAACAAAAAAAAAGAAAAAGCCTTTCAAATATTCTTTAATTTTTCTTTTCCTTTAATTAATCTGCATAAAATCCAGTTCAGTTGCCCTTTTGCTCATAGCACAGACCATTGTCTTCCTGAGTGACTGACAATTAAGTGAAGGCAGATGTGAGATATGTTTGCTTCTTTTTCTTCACCTTTCATTAGACTGTTGAACAGTGGAAAGCCAGCAGGTGGCTGAATCTCTAGAAATAGAGAAAGAAAGGATGTGTGTGAATATGGTAATGTGTGTGGGTAGGGCAGGCGCACAGAGAAGGAGCTTGGAATGTTTTCAGTGAGAGAAAGAATAGTGAGATAGAAAGGATGTGCATGAGTATGGTTATGTATGTGGGTAGGGCAGGAGCAGAGGCAAGGAGAAAAAGGAATTGTGGGAAAATCGGGACAGAAGTTGTGATAAGGAAGAAATTGCAAGTGAGACAGAAATTCTCCAACAAGCTGAGTTCCATTTTTGTATGTGGTTGCTACTCTTTGAGTGCCATCTACAAATCTTTCTGCAACCTAATTCAATGTCTCTAAACCTAGGCTATTGGACAGGACTATCTCAAGCCTAAACTGGGGCCTGCAGTGAGCTGGGAGTGTTTTTCTGACACTCTCACTCTACCAAAGCCAAGGTCATCCAGAATATGAGAAGAGCTCTAGGATTTGCAAATGAGATCATCCCAGGGCCCTCTCACCATGTCCTGAAGTCCTGGGTCTAGAAGGCAATCTTTAGCTACTTACGTATTTCTCTAATGGAATCATGTGACATGAGGTTGCTATGTTGATGCTGATTTGGGGTGGCAATCACTCTCATCACCTTCTATTTTGTGTCCCCTACAATACTGGAACCTGTCCCTTAGCAGGCTCTACACCATGTGTTGGTCCATCTTCCAGGTATCATCACTTATACTATTCCCAATGACTTTCTAGACCATTTTTCCATAATACCAATGTAGCCTTTTAAACAATGTCCTTTTACTTCCAGTTGATGTGGTAACGTTATGCTCTCCCAGGTCCGTCCTAAGCATACCAGAAAAGGAAAGGACATTTCATGTGTGAATAGAACCACTCCACTCTGATCTCGGATCTCCAGATTCTAGAACTGTGAGAAATGTGTTTGCTGTTTAAGCTAATCAAATTTCAGTTAAAATTTCTTATTGCAACCCAAACTCACTAAGACAGGATCCTTACCTATATTCCCAGATAATGTTAGTATATATGAAACTAAATAATACTTAAAGAACTCAGTGATTGTAACCTTAACCGTTCAAGGTTGTATGATTGGAAAATGTGGTTTTCTACTTTTATACTATACAATTTTACACATTCAATTTAACTTGACCAGATGACAATTTCCTGACTAATCTAGGTGAGCCTTGCATTATTTGGTCATCTTCAAAAAAATACAGTTACATCTTTTTGAGAAAGTCATTGGAAGCCAGTTCCATGGGCAGCATGATAGATGGGGCAGCATCATGAGTAATGATGTTACCAGCACTAAATAAATGGTATTAGGGAACTGTGGTAGCAAGAAGATCTATATTGTTTCAATACAAACAGCTTGTGAGGAACATGACATTGTGAGTAATAACAGTGTTGCTACCTTTCTCAAGGTGGGAGATATGAAGTTAACCAACTATGACACGTTTGAAAGGAAAGAACACGAAGAAATGCTCCTAGACCAAAACACAGAGAAATTGTCCCTGGACACTACAAAGAATGTTCACGTGGCCCAATTGAATAAAAAAGTACTTAATATCTCTGCTCTATTCCTTAATTCACATCTTCGTCAGTAAACCACTAAGCCTTATACAGGCCCATACATTTTTTTTTTTTTTTTTTGAGACAGAGCCTCAAGCTGTCACCCTGGAGAGAGTGCCGTGGCATCACAGCTCACAGTAACCTCCAATTCCTGGGCTCAAGCGAGTCTCCTGCCTCCGCCTCCTAAGTAGCTGGGACTACAGGCGCCACGCCACAATGCCCGGCCATTTTTTGGTTGCAGCCGTCATTGTTGTTTGGCAGCCCGGGCTGGATTCAAACCCGCCAGCTCAGGTGTATGCAGCTGGCGCCTTAGCCCGTTGAGCCACAAGCGCCAAGCCAAGGCCCATACATTTTTAAATATATTTTTAACTAAAGTGTTTGTATAGATAGAAAACCTTGCAAAAAATATTTTTCCAGAATCTTACACGTGCTAGGGACAGCCCCATGTCACCATGTTCTCTCGGTGACCCATTCACATACCTAGAGGTGTGCACAACACAATAATAATTTGAAAATAGCAAGAGCACTTTAAATCTGCAATAATGCCAATAATCATAATTTTCTCTACAAAGTAAAAGGAAAGCACTTGTTTTCTCTGACTGTTGGGAGACATTCATAAGGGAGCTAGGAAATAAACAAACAAACAAATGAACAAAACACAAAATTAAAAAAAGGAGCAATATGGGAATATTATTTGTCCACATTTATCTTATCTCAAGCATTAAAACAAAACAAATAATTATATTAATAGTTAAAGGCTAGCCATAATTATAACAAATTTGATTGAATTGATCGAATTTAATTCATTCATTCAAACTTACTGAAGGACTACATAAAATACCAGGTATACAAATATGAATAAAAATGTACGTTATTTATCTTTAAGCTTCTAACAGTTTATTGGAAGAAAAAAAATGTAAAAAATAATTAAACATGTGTTTCAAAGAAATTGAAGGGAGAAACTAATCTGTATGAGCCCCAGAAGCAAGCTTTATAGATGGTAATTTTTGAGCTGTCTTAACAAAATTAATAGGAGTTTCCAGGGACATAAGATAAAGAAGTGTAATACAGGATGTTGGATACGTATGCAAATATTAATGTTGACGCCAAATTCCTGTTTCCCTTACTCTGTAATTTAGATTCCCAGAATGGAAAATATTTCTCAGTAGCCTTTTATTAACCTCTACAATATAATATGGGTAGAGGAACATTAGTTGGTATAGTTTGAAGGGTATTTCTCAAAATTCTAGACATGCACAGAGTACTATGCAAATTTTAGCATATGCACAGAGTCCTAGCCTCTGATATGTTGATAAATCAATTCTGAACACCAATTAAACATTCTATAGAATTCAAAGTCTTTCTTTGTAGAGTTTGTGTTAAGTGGCAGATGTTTACTTCCTCGTGTTCTTTACCTCACTCCTGCTTCCATGCATGCTGTATCACTTCTGTGCTGTACCTCTGAAAGTTCTGTTAAGTATCTGTTCCTCTTATGACTTGGCATAATCAAATCTGCATGCTCTTTATGCTTTACTAATCCAATGAAATTACCAAGACATTTTCCAAATCAAGAAAGCACCCTTTTTGATGATTTATTTTTTACAATGGTGATTTACAAACATGGCTGCATGTTGGAAATACGTAGGTGATATTTGCGAGACCATAGACCCCTGGCTTTTGTGTACTGATATCGTAATTTAATTGGAGATAGATGTGGCCTAAGCCTTTAAAAGCCTCCCATGGGATTCTCATTTGTAGGTTAGCTGAGAACCATTGTTTTATTGATTAGCACAATATGTACATGTCTGGAACATCTTGCTTGGGGTTTATTGCTTGTTTTTTTTTTTTAATTTTGTAAGTTCTATAAATTAGAACACAGTATGTATTTTTCTGCATTTTTCTCAGCATTACTTCTCTAGTTCACTCATATTTGCTGTTGAATAATATACCACTGAACCACTGAATATAGCACAAAAAAATTTAGTGGTTTCAAGATTAATATATACTTTTAACAATGCTTAATGAATATTTTAAAAATATCTCATGGTGTAAATCTTCAAGTGTTTTTCATGGGATATACATCATATTCAAATCAACCAAGTTATTAAAAACAATTTGCCAAATTGGTTGTAGCAGTTTACACTATCAACAGCAGTGCTTGAAATTTCTCTTCTTCAATCTTCCTTCCAAATACTTGTGACCTCCAGAGAGAAATTTTTGTCCTTTTGCTTGTATCTCATTATAGTCTTCAGTTCGTTTCTTATTTAATCATGTGGTTGAGAATCTTGTTATATAGATAGTGGCCCTTTTTATTTCTGATTAAAAAGAGTATTGAAATGATTAAGTTACATGTTTGCATTTTAAGGTAAAGTTCAAGTTGTAGTTGAACCCTTTACCCAGGGAGTGTGCTGTATATATTTATATTGTGCTCATTAAGTAAGAGCTTGTAAATCCTCCCTACTCCTTTCCTCTCCCCTTTTCCGCTCCTCACCACTTGAATTTAATTTTGTATTTCTCTCATGTGGGGTTATAGTTGTTTATTATTGATTTCATATTAGGATTGCATACATTAGATACTTGCATTTCCATTCCTGTGATACTTTACTAAGAAGAATATGCTTCAATTCCATCTGGGTACATATAAAAGATGTAAAGTCTCCATCTTTTTATGGCAGAAAATATACCACAGTTTATTAATACATTTATGAGTTAATGGAGACTTGGGTTGATTCCACAGCTTTGTGATTGTGAATTGAACTAGGATGAACATTCCAGTAAAAATGTTCTCATAGTAAAATGTTTTTCTTGTTGTTGTTGTTTGTTTGTTTTGTTTTGTTTTTCTGGGTAAATACCAAGTAAAGGGATTTAGGAATCAAATGGAAGGTTTACTTTTAGCTCTTTCAGTATACTCCATGCTTCTTTCCATAGAGGCTGTATTAGTTTGCAGTCCCACCAGCAGTGTAAAAGGTATCCCTTTGCTCCACATCCATGACAGCATCTGCAGTTTTGGGACTTTGTGATGTGGGCTATTCTCACTGGGGTTAGGTGACATCTCAGGGTGGTTTTGATGTGCATTTCTCTAATAATTGAGGATTATTAGCATTTTTTCCATGCGTTTATTGGGCATTCATCTGTTTTATTCAGGGAAATTTCTATTCATTTCTAAACACTTATAAATGAGATCTATTCACTCCTAAATGAGATCATTTGCTCTTTTCTTGTTGATTTGTTTGAGTTCTATGTAGATTCTAGGTATCAGCCTTTGTCAAAATCATAGGGATGCAAATATCTTCTCCCATTCTGAAGGTTATCTATATGCCTTCATTTTTATACCCTTAGATGTGCAAATGCTTTTTTTTTTTTATCATGTCCCATTCATTTATTTTGGATGTTGTTTCAATTACCAATGGAGTCTTCCTCATGAAATCTTTTCTGAGGCCACTGCTGTTATTCACATTCTTTCTTCTAGAATTTTTATCATTTTCTGTCTTAAATTTAAATCTTTTATCCAATGAGAATTAATTTTTGTAAGTGGTGAGAGATATATGTCCAGTTTCAGTTTTCTACATGTGGCTAAACAGTCCTCCAACCACTATTTATTAAACAGGGTTTCTTTTCCCCAGTGTATGCTTTTGTTTAGTTTATTGAAGATCAGATGACAACAAAAATTGGCTCCATTCATCTCTAGGTTCTCTACTCTATTCCATAGGTCTATACCTCTATTTTCGTGCCAGTACTGTACTGTTCTGATTATTGTCAACTTGTAGTAGAAGCTAAATAAGTTCTGATAATGTTATGCCTACAGATTTTTTTTTTTATTTCTTATAATTGCATTAGCCATTGGGATTTTTGCTCTGGTTTTATGTGAAAAGAAGTATAATTTTTTAAAGTTCTTCTAAGTATGACATTAGTGTTTTGATGGAGATTGCATTAAACCCGTAAATCATTTTGGAAATTGTGGACATTTTAACAATATTGATTTTTCCCAGCCATGTACATGGTATGTTCTTCCACTTGTTAACATCTGCTATTTCTTTTCTTAGCGTTTCATAATTTTCTTTTTAAAGATCCTTCACCTCCTTTTTAGGTATATTTCCAGGTATTTCGCCTTCTTTGAAGCTACTGTGAAGGGCATTGTGTCTTTGATTTTATTTTAGCTTGACTGTTAAGGGAGTATATGAAGGCTCCTGATTTGTGGACATTTATTTTTGTATCACAAGACATAACTGTTTTCATTGGTGACTTCCAGGAGCCTTGTAGTTACATCCCTGGGGTTTTCTAAATATAAGATCATATCATCAGCAAAAGAGTGAGAATTTGACCTCCTCTGTTCCCATTTAATATCTTTGATATCCTTCTCTTGCTTAATTGCATAGGCTAGAACTTCTAGCACTATGTTGAATAGTAGTGGAGATAGTGAATATCTTTGTCTGATTCCAGTTCTAAGTAGAAATGCTTTCAGTTTTACTGCATTCAGCATGATATTGGATATGGGTGTCTGGTAGATTGCTTCTATCAGTTTAAGAAATGTGCCATCCATGTCTATTTTATGTTCCTTTCAGAAAAAGATGCTGAATTTTGTGAACGATTTTTTTTTTTATCTATTGAGAGGATCATATAGTCTTTGTTTTTTCTTGTTTTCTATTTTATAAAGTATATGTTAGCCATTAGTGTGTTGCTTTGACATTGTTGTGCCCAGCTCAAGGGATCCCGCACATAAATCACTGAGAGACTAAATCCGATGCAATAGCAAGAGGTTTATTTACAAATCAGCCCGGGCTGGGGGTTTCTCACACCTGGCGCAGCAGGAAAACTGAGAAGCCCGCAGCCTGAAAAAGGAGGGGGTTTTTAAGGGTACAGAAAAGAAAAAGGGAGGGGGTGCAGGGTGAGCTGATAGAGGTCTAGGGGACTGAGTAATACTTGTCCTTGACTAGTCTGGGAAAGAGTTGCTATCACTCGGGGCAGACACAAGGATGAGGGGCGGGAGAGGGAGTGAGTTACTTAACGCTTTCTGTATGCATGCTGCTGCAAAATGAAGGCTGAGGAACAAAAAGGAGTTAGTTTTAATAAAATGGGGTCAGCTTGGTCTTTACAACATCAACTCAGTTACATCTATCTATTCATTGTCCCAAAATTCATATTTTGGAGCCCTTTCCCCCATTGCACTCATATTTATAAATAAGACCTTTAGGAGATAATTTGGATTAGATGAGAACATGAAAGTGGGGCTATTGTGATGGAATTAGTGTCCTTGTAAGGAAAGACACCAGGGAGCTTTTTCCTTCTCCACATACAAAGGTATGGTGGCCATCTACCAGCCAATAGAAAAAGACTAACAATGAAAGCTACTTTTCTGGTAACTTGATCTTGGACTTCCCAGTTCCCACAACTATAAGAAAATAAATTTATATTGCTTAAGCCATCCACTATGATAGTGTTTTATGCCACCCTGAGCTGACTAATTATCTTTTGTCACTCATATACTAACACATTAATGAAAACATATACACGATATTTTATCCACAACTTTAGGTAGTAAGTACAAGCATAATTTCCTCAATATTGTTGAAAATGGATGTTCTAATATTTTTAATGTCACATAATTACTAAGATATTTCTTTTAATATATTTGGTATAAAACGCTCAAATTTGTGAGAGAAATAAGTGGATTTATTCACTAATTTATTATTAAAAAATCCTGTTAACTCTGATTCAAAGTAATGACTGGTTTCTGGAAGCCAGAGTATATGGTTGAAAAGCTTGATTGACAGATCGTATCAGACTAGACTTCAGAGAAACAGAACTGGCAATAAGGAGAACAGGCAGTGGGCGTTTGAGGCAATTTTTCTATAGTTATTAAGATATTGGCCTCTGTATAGTGGAAGAACAAGAGGACCTCTTTCAGGCGTTTTCTGGGGAGAAATGCCTCTAGATCCAGAAAGGAGCAATCAGAGATGAATATCCTTTCCATAGGCAAGCTAACAGTGAATCAAGCGCATCTTGACATCCACTTCTTTTCCTCGTGCAGGTCACCTCAAAGATGTGGAAGCTCATTTTGTATTTATACTCTAGTTTTCTTCTTTATAAAGAACATCTCCAAAATATGGGCTAATAAAACCTGATTTTTTTTACAGTGATGTGGCCAAGAAAAGAAAATACCAAGATAAGCCAAGTTGTGTTCTGTTGGATCACTTTTTCTCCTGTGGCTTATAAACTAGAACTCAAAGACATCCCTTGCAGAGAAGTCTCCTGGGAAAGAAGTAAAGTTATGTAACACAGAAGACAACAAGAGAGAATGAGGACGTGAGTAAACTATCATATTATTTATTTATAAGAAAGGCCAGAAGAATAGTAGAACAGATTTCACTGGTAGAAGCAGACGCTCAGCATAACTGATTTAATTTACTGATATGGGAGTTTTTTATGAATTGATTGTAAGTAACAGACAAGACTGAAGAGGATTTCACTGGGACATGATAAGAGGTAATGGGAGAAACAGCAGACCAGAATAAGTCTAATAAGATTAAACTAAATCCATTAACTTGATTCTAAAAAAATGTGTGAGTGGGACCTTCTTATCATCATGAAAGAGTCTTCAATGGCTGGATTAGAAGACCTTCCTCTTGATATCTCCATTACTGAGAATATCTATGACAGATCAGCACCATCAAATAGAAATATAATGTAAGTCATGGATGAAAACCGTATATGTAATTTTGCATTTTCTAGGAAATACATTTTTAAAAGTGAAATCAAATATAATAATGTATTATATTTCATCCAATATACCAAAGTTAACATTTGAACATATATTCAATAAAACCAATCATTACTAAGATAGTTTACAATTTTTTGAACACTTACAGAGTGTCTCAACTTTGACAAGCTATGTTTCAAGTAGTTAGGAACCACATTTGGTAAGGGGGTATGGATTGCAAAGCACAACTCCAGAAAGAAAACAAAGATTGCTCAGGGCTTGAGTCCATCAAGTACTCAGCCTAAACTTCATTATATTTAAATTCAACTAGTAGAAAAAAGGCATTTTGACAGATAGATAGTAAGATATCTAAAAGGAAGCACATAGAAAAAGAATGACTTGTGTGTTCTATCCTGGGTTATCAAGAGTAAAGAGCTATGGCTATCTCTGTCAGAGGAGATCGACCTTGAAGAGGTGGCTGTTCAAAGAATCTGACCTAGGAGTTAGAAGTTTCCTACTTACAAAAGGAAACTAAGAACACTCAATGCCAGATAAGACCAATATTACTCGATTAAAAATAGAATCAAAGAGTTACTTTAGATCTTTTAGAAAGATCTCCAGTTACTGACTTAGTTCATTCTGTAATGCTATATTTCAGAATGCCTAAGACTAGGAAATTTCTAAAAAAAGAGGCTTATTTTTCTCATGAATCTGGAGTCTGGGAATTTTGAGAAGCATTGCGTCCGTGGGTGCTCAGCCTCCAGTGAGGTCCCATGCTCTGTGTCACAACACGGTGAAGAAGCCAAAAAGTGAGTAGGCACGCACAAAAAGACACGCTCAAAGGAAGACAGCTTCCTCTCTCAGAGAACAATCCATTCCTGCAAGACCAAGAACTCATTCCCACAGATAACATTAAACTATTCACGAGGGATCTGCCCCCAACCTCAAAGACCTCCCCCCAAAACCCACCGCTCAATACTGCCAAAACTCAACATGACTTTTGATGGGGACAAACCATATTTTAACCAAATGAGTTACAGAACCATTGCTTCATTAAAATAATTAAAAAATAACTTTCATGGTAAGGAATAGGGGGAAAAAAGAGAGAGAAAAAGAAAGTAAGTACATCTATTATTAAGCTAGTATAATAATTTTCTTTTCCTCACAGAGATGATTTAGATTATCTAAACTGAGAATCTTTGTTCATTTGTTTGTTTTTATTTTTAAATAGGCTGCATCTTTTTAATGTGTATGTGTGTGCGTGTGTCTGTTTTCTCCATAGACTCCCACACTGAGATGCAAAATCCATGTGACTAACCATTTAAGTGATTTCTTTAATAATACTGGAAGAATAATTCCTGAATTAGGATATTCTTAGCACATTGTTCCACTGTGTATATTATAAATGTAAAGCAGGCACTAGCGCTGTCTCTCCACAGGGAGAATTTATGACATGGTACTATTATAAACCAAAAGATTTTATAGTGTTTCATTTTATGGTCTACTCTGCCTAAAATGGCCTAAGGTATAATTTTCCTCCCACTGATAGATGCCATCTACAAAGTGCCACTGCTATTGAAGGGTTGGGCTGACCCCATAAGGAAATAATTCTCACCTTTATGTCTTTTGCTTCTAAGCCCAGGTGGTAATGAAAGGGTCGTACATCAGTAAAAGGTTACTCATTAAGTGCCCTTAAGCATGTTTGTAAGTACAGGGAACGGGAAAGATTGTAAGAACAGTTCTGACCGCAACTTTTGGTCATTTGAAGCAATTACCTGAGGTGGTCTCCGTGAATGCTCCCAGAACAAGTGAATTGTCTAAGGGGAAAAAAAGCAAATTCCTAAATAGTTTTTGCAGTCCATGTGGTCTCTGCATCCATTAAGCTCATCATCGAGCGTGAGACCAAGCGCCTCTCCCTCCAAATATACTCCCTCTGTAGCTGGGACTGTGAAATCTTTTAATGTCCTATTCAAAGTAAAACACATTTTCTTACAAAATGTCCTTGTGTTGCATACTAAAAAGAGCTCCTGAGAGAATGCACAGGAATTTGGAAGAGCTGAAATCCATGTATCTCAACTTGATCAGTATGTTGGAATTTCAATTCAGTAAGTGTAATGATAGTTCAAGATTTAGAAATCTTCATGTAGGCCAAACAATCATTACCAGATGACTTAACACTATAGCTGTCATGTAACAATCACATGCCAGCATCATATTAATTGTAAATTAGTCAATCCCAGTAATGAACCCTGACTTTTCATTATTCTTGCTTTAGATTTTGGTGCTTTCCATCTGTTTTACTTGTTTTAATGATTTAACTTTGTGTTTCTGGTGATATCTATCTCTCTATTTCAATTTCTTTCCCTATAGTTGTATCTATGATCGCATTTAAATGATTCCATTAGCCTGTTATCTCCTCTACGATGAGAACTTCATTGTATAACACCACAGTGTTCTAGAGAAGTGGATGTACACAGCATGGGCAAAATTGATATTCAGAGGCAATTGCCTTAAGTCTTGTATAAACAAAATCTTACCTTTGTAACTAAAAAATGGTAAGGTTTTCCTAACATGGGTGGTTAATTTAGCTACACATGTAATTATGGAAAATAAAAAAGTTTACTTTAAGTGAACGCTCAATTGTTTGATAGGCTACATGTACTTAATGTTATGATTTGATACATGCAATTAGCTCTAATTGTAACTTACTGGAAAAAGACATGAGTAGAAGTATATTTATCACTTTATTTGTATATTATTGTAAAGTGGAAGGCAGATTGGGAAAGCTAGTATGTGCAGTGTTCAGGTGCCAAAAGGCAGAGGCATGCCTAGCCTAATGTCAATTATGAAAAACTTAAGAGAGTTTCCTCACAGAGAGAGAAGACAGGAAATAAAAGGGCCCCTAGGCAGAGTACCAACTCACATATGAGCCAATGGGTAACTTTTTCCCTTTGTTTTGAGTTTTTCTAAGGTATGCATAAGCAATAACCTAAGATTGGTTTCTGTATAATACCACAGAGAATGAGCATTGCATTTTATTCATCTTTTGGATAAAAGGGGACAGTTTAAAAAGGTGTGTTCTCATAATTACCAAGGAAGCTGTGCTTGCACAGCCTGTCTGGATCATTTTGTTAAAGTGAAAGTTTAACCAGCTTATTCAGCTCAAATTGAGAGAACTATTCTGGCAGGAGGTCCTCTTTACCAGTATGTTGATTATGTATAAAAATCCACAAGTTGTCCTCAAAGACTTTTCAATCCTATCTCCTGATTGACTCAACTTGCTTTTGAGTCATCTTTTCAATTGCACTACCCTCAAAATAAGCTGGAAATGAGAATTGTTAGATCTCTTAAGTCCTTCCTCTACTGATAAGCATGAAAGAATGTCAACATTATTCCACCATCACCCCCGGCCAGCTCTCAGCTCTCCTACCACAGGAGCAAAGATTACTCCATTAGGAGTAAATCTTTGAGGGAGTAGAATACCATAGTGATTAAATTCACAGACTTCATGAAGAGGCAAAACTGGCCTTCAGTTATCAGCAACTGTTGGGTTTCATGGAAGAAATGAATGGTCTGTATCTCACAAAACAATACAAACATTAAGATAAAATGTTTGACTTGTAGAGAGATCTTACTAAATGTTAATTCTTTCAATGTTATTGCGTTCATGTAGAAAAACATAAAAATTTATTAAATTCTCTGACTTTATAAGACAGAAATAGTGACATATTTCTTGGTGTATGACAAGATATTACTTTGTTCTCAATATCCCCTTCCATCTTGTTAATAAGCACCCTAACTTTTAATTGGATGTATTATAAGCTAAAGTACATGCTTCAACCTTTCTTTCTGTCAGGGATGGCCAGTGAAATTGTATAGGGAAGTGTCATGTGACACTTTCAGGAATTATCCTTAGAAGAAGAAGACATTCTCTTTGTTTTCTTCCCCTATCCTCTTGCTTTGGGCTTTGGTGTGATGGCTGGAGCATTAGCCATTATTTTGGTTTGAGAGGATAAATTCTTGCAGGTCAGTGAACCATAGAGTCTGTGCAACTTTGAAGACATGCCATACAACCTTGGATTGCTTAATTCTGAAATCACTTCATATAAGGAAAAAAAAATAATCTTACCTATTATGTGAGAGAGAAATGAGCATCCCTCTTTTCTAAGTTACTCACATTATCATTATGATCATTCTATTATTTGCAAACTTAACTATTATCGTAGAGATTCCCAAATTATCCTCTCTTTGGATTGACAAATACTATGTATGCTGAAACTCAGAGACAGTCAATTATTTTTGGAGAGAAAAAAGCTAACCCTTACTGAATTTGGATTTTTATTCAAAATTAAAGTAACTAAATCTATTAAAAGTACAAAGGGACGTTTTCAAACAAAAATTTTTTGTTCTCATGAGCCTATTATCTTTTTACGTATTTACTAATTGTCTCTATGTGCTCATCTTTAAAGAGGAAGGTATGTGTCTGATTATGATTAGAGGTTGAGATGCTTTGTCAGAGTTGGCACAGGTATTTGTTCAAGTAATTTTAAGCCCAGATTAGTATTCATATGGAAGCCCAGCACTAGTTCAGTAGGCCCAAATTTTTGTCCCATCAATTGCCCTAAATTTTAACATTCATTCCAAACCCAAGTTTGAACATTTCTGCCTTTATTTTATCAAATACACTTGTATTTTACAGATAGAAAACACAAGGTAGTCAGTACATTATATATTTTGGAGAAATTTTCCAATATTTCTGACACATAATTTAAAATTTTGCCAAGTTAACCATATGATAGAGATCTTTCCCTACAATGATACTATTTTGATCTCAGGCAAATGGTACCTTGAAAATATTGTATGTAAAAGGTCTTCATCATTCACCATCTTGTCAACTTGTGCTCATACTTCAAGTCTAGTTCAAATGGAAAATCCTCAGATAACTCCCAAACTAACAAATTGAGGTGTTTTCCTCCATTACGTGGCATGGATTCTAAATGATGTAAACCTACTGTCATTGAGTAAAGTACCTGATGTTTTAGAAAGTTCTCTATAGCAATTTAATCAATGGCTAGTTGAATTAATACATTTTAATAAATTTGAAATAGTAATCATATGTAAAAATAGGATTAGGTTATTTTCATAGGCTAGAAAGTATGATTTTGTTTTAAAAACATATTACCATAAAGTATTTGAAAATACAAAGGGTAGATATAAGCAATAAACTTTGTAATGTGTAAATTAATTGGCTCTGTGTATTCATCCTCAACAGTTAAATAAGGATTTGCTGGTCATTTTTCTCATCAAAAATGCAGTATTAGATAGAAAATGGAATGCATATTACAGGTGAGTTTTTGTTACGGGGTGGGCATGACTTGGAATATTGCCAAGATAGAGTGAATTTACATAAAAATGTATTAGGTAATAAAAAGTCTATGTTGGCTTTTGGACACTGAAATTTTACAGAGGCTGGGTAAACAATAATTTTTAATTGTCAATATTGTTAAGGGAAATGTATACTAAACACTACATTTTAAAAATCACATTTCAATATCACAGCAACCCTCTGAAAGCTATGGTTCCATCATGGCTTATAGATTTAGAAAAGTCTAAAATGTATTAAACAATTTTCCTAAAGTCAAACAACTCCTGGGAACTGGTGCTAGGATTTGAAGTAAAGTCTAAATGGAAGACTTTTCCACTCCAAACCGTAACAATGATATATGTACACATACCCTTACTCTTCTATTCCTATTAAATCTGTATTATACAATCTTGAGACTAGATCAGGATTAGAAAGGTCATATTCTCTGGTGATTAAAGGTGAAGGAAATTACCCAAGAACAAATCCCAGTTCCACAACTCTCTAGCTCAGCAATTTCAGATAAGCGACTTCATCTCAGACAATTCATCTGTTAAATATGGAACATAGAAGCCCTGATTCATAGAATTTCTCCAAACTTTTTCTTTTTTAAAACAAAACTAACTAACCACCCTTGGGGTATACATTCCTAATTAAGTAGTTAAATCCACTTGGACTATAACAAACTGAAACAAACAATTGTCTATCTGAAATACGTTAAAATGAATCAAAAACACTATAATGTTGCCAATATTTCCCGACATAGTGAGGATTCTTGTTATACCTCAACTGAAAATCAGTATTAAGCATGTCTGAAGTTTTCTATGCCTTCAAGTTTAAGTTACTACCAACTCGCATTCCACCGTATGCCTATCAGACTGTAGTGTGGCCAAACACATACTGAAATAACCATACAAGCTGTAAACTAGAGTGAATTCAATACTCTGAATAAAATGTTAGAGGCTAATATAAAGTTAAGGCATTCATAGTTAATTTTTTTGCATCATACTGGAAATAGAAAACCACTATCCATTACTCATTTGCTTCAGGAAAAAAATATTCATTTCTAATATTTGTCTCCTAATTTTGGAATAATTGTAGCTCAGAGATCATTTGGTTTTCTTTTTTACAAAGATTCTTCTCAAAAACTGTACTTCAGAATTCTGATACAGAATTTGAGTTCCCATGGTAACTTTATTTTATTCTAGCAACATTAAAAAAAGACAAAATGTATAGATTCAGTTTGCTGTATCAGCATCCATCAATTTTCATCCAAATATACTTTATGTTGTCTCTAGAAGAACCAAAGCTATCATTTTTTTATATATCAAAAGCACTCCCTATATGTTCCCTTCTCATGTTATCACATAAGAATAGTCAAAAGATGAAAGACAATACATGATGCTATATAAAATATAAGGAATATATAAGGAATAACTGTTAGACATACATAAATTTTTCTTATCAGTGACAGCCACATTAATACAGCCAACAAAATCAAATTCTTAGGCTAATCTTTTATGTCATTGCTTATTTATCTCTCTCACTTTGTCATCAGTATTGCCAGTTATTCTGTAAAAAAATGTTGTTGTAATTATTCTTCTCTCTCTACTTTTGCCACTACAAACTTTTCCAAATGCAAATAACTTCATACCAGGATATCTGCAATAAACTAGTTAATGGAATTCCCAGATTCCAGGTTAAATTGCCATACCCCTCTCTTTCCCAGATGATTTCCGAACATTACTAACAAATAAAGCTAATGGCTTTGTTCCAATATTGAAGTTATTTCTAATTTTTAAAATCTTTCACAGTATACTACTTTTAAAATTTTTTTTCAAGTGCTTTATTTCTTAAACATCCATTATCATAAAATGTATGAGAACCAGTGTGCCTAGATACAGGAAGATGACAACATAAATCAAACCGTCATGAAAAAGTGGACATCTCTCTGCCCTAGTCCACTCCCTGATACAGATATGGCTCTGGCAAATTTCTTTCCTAAATATGTCTGTATCTCAGATGGGGAATGCTTTCATCAATTCCTCTCCAGCATAGGCCATGTCTCTCTGAGTGACAAGAACTACTTTGAAAACACAGTTGAACTTTTTTCCTTATTGGCCATCTCTAGGGAATGAACAAAGTGAAAGTAACATTTAAAGAATGTAAGATATGGGGAAACTGACAAAACTCCCTGACTAAAGTCCAGCTCCCTTACTATATGTGGGTGATACTTTGAAGTACTATAGTTTCCAGGTCCAGAAGTTAAAATGAGTTCATTTGAAACCATGTGTTGACCCTAACCTAGTTAGAACTCATGAAAATATTAATTTTGTACCTCCATTGATTCTAGAAAAAATAAGGAAGTTAATGCAATTTATTTTTAGATTTTCAGTCATGGCCTTTCTACTGATTTCAAAACTGTATATTCAATTTGATAGTTCAGTTTTTAAAAGTTTAGCAGACAATGGGGTGGACAGACACTAGAACGGCCCAGTACTCCCCACCTGTTGGTGTTCAAGGCTTTGCATGTATGTAGGACCTGTCACTTGCTTCTAACCAAAAGTTCATGGAAAAGATGATTGGGTGTGTTTGCTTTATTCTTTTTAACAGAGTTGTGCTAGATATTCTCTTTGATGGCTGCAGAAGTTAGTTGGGAAATCTGACTTGACCAGGAAAGGTAGCTGACTCTAGGAACTACAAGAAGACTTGAATAACTACAGCTGAACTTTAGGAGGTCAGGGAGCCTCCAGCAGAAGACAAGAAGCTGGGACCCTCACTTTCACAGGCATAAGGAAATGGATTCCATCAACAACCTGAATAAGCTTGAAACTGATTCTTTCCCAATCAAATCTCCAAATGAGAATTCAATCCATCTGGCATCTTGATTGCAGCCTCTCGGAGGTCCTAGTTATACTGTGCCCAAGACTCTCAACTCATAGAATCTACTAGATCATAGTTATAAATTTAATGACAGTTATAATTTACTAGATCATAAATAGTTATAATTTTTTAACAGTTTTTTACATAGCAATAGAAAATTAATAGAAGCAAAAAGCAGATTTATTGATTCATTCTTACTCTCCTACGTGTTAGTATTTAGCATTCGCTCCCCACCCAGCCACTCAATTCATCATTTTTCTTTCCCTGAACATCTAAGTCAACAAAAAGAATTTTCCACCTCTACCTCTACAGACATGTCTGTCCCCATGTCTGTCCTTTTCTCCCTATCGCTATTTTTACTGCCACACTTCTGTTAATCTACTATCTTCTCGCACTATTGCAATCATTTTTATGCAAATCATCCTTTTCATATTATTGCTGCTTTTCAATCTGTTTTTCATATACAAGTCAGAATGATACATTTTAAAAAGTGAGTATCATGATGTCATTTCCCAGCACAAATCTTCTGATAGTATCTCCTATTGTATTTTAAATAAGATCTTATTGCCTACTGTTGTCTGTGTATCTTGACATTTCTTAAAATGTTACTTTATTTGATATCACACTTATTCATCGTATCCCAGTCACTGGCTGTCATTATATTCCTTAAGGAAATCAAGTTGTCTTCCTCCTTAGAGCCTTTGCACCTTGTCATCTCTCTGCCTATAATTTAGTGGTAACAAGAAATGTTTTCTCATCCTGATCTCCACTCAAATGCCACTTTTTAGTTTGCTCTTCTTGACTACAAAATCTAATTGTCACACCAACTCTTAAAATAATATCCTATTATATATTTGTATGGCACATATTACTGTCAAAAATTATTCTATTTTTTTAATAGTTAAAAATATTAAGGAGTTACAAAAAATTTCATTACATGCATTCACTGTATAATGCTTAAGTCATGGCACTCAGTGTACCCCAGCCAGGACAGCGTCCTTCACCTAACAGTTAAGTTTTATCCCTCATATCCCACCCACCGCCCCCTTCCTAGTTTGTAATATCCTTTAATTACTTCTGTGCTTATGTTTACTCATCATTTAGCCTCCACATATCTGTGAGGACATGGTGTTTGTCTTTACATTTCTGAGACATCTCACTTGGGATGAGATGGGATAATGATCTTGGGATCACTTAGGATAATGATCTCTAGTCCCATTCAGGTTGCTGTCAAAAACATTATTTCTTTACTTATTTATAGTTGAATAGTACTCCATGGCAAATAGAATGTACATAAATATTTTCTTTATCCATTCATCAATTGATGCACACTTAGGTTGAGTCCCTAACTTTCCAATTATAAATTGTGCTGTGATAAACATTAAAGTGCAGGTGTCTTTGGCAAAATGATTTTTTCTTCTTTGGGTAGATAATTAACTGTAGGAGTCCTAGGATAGATTACTCTTTGGGGCATTTTCATGCTGTTTTTCATCAAGGCCAAACTAATTAGCAGTCTCCCTAGCAAAAGATAAGTTTATCTTTTTCTTGGCATCCACATCATCATCTATAGCTTTCTAACATTTTAATAATGACCATTCTGAGGAGTTAATGTGGTATCTCATAATGGTTTCAAATTTTATTTTCCTGATGGTTTATGATATTGAATAATGTTTCTTTTATTAAGTCATAAACACATAGAACATGTATACTTTAAAGCATTTATGGGGTACAATGTGCTGATTTCATATAGAATTAGGAGCATTTACATCACACTAGTTAACATATACCTCATCTCATTTACTTAATTATTGTGTTAAGATATTTATATTTATTCTCTATATTTAATAGATCCCACGTGTACATTATGCACCATAGGTGTGATCCCACCATTCACCCTTCCTCAATATGACCCCCCTCCTTCATCCTGGGCCATAGTTGTGATCTATTCTTCATATAAAAGTGTGAGTGATTGTAAATTGGATTCATTATAGTATTGAGTGGCATTGGATATTTTTTCTTCCATTCTTGAGATACTTTACTAAGTAGGATATGTTATAGCTCCATCCATGTAAACATAAAAGAGATAAAGTCTCCATCTTTTTTAAGGCTGCATAATATTCCATGCTTTACATATACCACAATTTGTTAATCCATTCATGGGTCAATGGGCCCTGGGGCTTCTTCCATGACTTGGCTATTATGAATTGAGCTGCACTAGACAATCTGGTGCAAATATCTTTGTTATAAAGTGATTTTTGGTGTTTTGGATATACACCTAATAGAGGAATTGCAGGATAAAACAGCAGGTCTACTTTTAGATCCCTGAGTGCTCTCCATATTTCTTTCAAAAGGGACATATTAACTTGCACTCCCACCAGCAGTGCAAAAGTGTTCCCTTTCTCCATATCACACCAACATCCATAGTGCATGAGCCACTCTTACCAGAGGTAAATGATGTCTCATAGTGATTTTGATTTGCATTTCTCTGATTAAAGATGATTAGAATTTTTTCATGTGTCTATAGGCCATGCACCTGTCTTCTTCAGAGAATCCTCTGTTCAAGTCCCTTGCCCACAATGAAATGGGACTACTTGAGATCCTGGGATAAAAACCCACTTGGTCATGGTGTATAATTCGTTTCATATGTTGCTGGATTATGTTTGCCAGGATCTTATTGATAAGTTTGAGTTGATCTTATTAATAAGTTTGAGGTCTCTGTGGATTCGGGTTATCAAACCTTTGTCAGAGGCATAACCTGCAAATATCCTCTCCCATTCTGAGGGCTGTCTGCTGACTTTACTTACTGTGTTCTTGGCTGTGCAGAAGCTTTTTAGTTTGATAAAATCCCAGTAATGTAATTTTGGTGTTGCTTCAATTGCCTGGGGGGGGGTCCTCCTTGTAAAGTGTTCTCCCAGGCCAATTTCAAGTGTTTCTCCTGCACATTCTCCAAGGACCTTTATTGTATCATGTCTTAAGTTTAAATCTTTTATCCAATTAAAATCAATTTTTGTTAATGGTGAAAGGTGTGGGTCTAGTTTCAGTCTTCCACAAGTCGCCAGCCAATTCTCCCAGCACCATTTGTTAAATAGGGAATATTTCCCCCAATTTATATTTTTCATGGGCTTATCAAAGATCAAATGATGATAAGTGTCTGGGTTCATCTCTTGGTTCTCTATTCTGTTCCATACATGTACCTCCATATTTTTGTGCCAATACCATGCTGTTTTGATAACTATAGATTTACAGTGTAGTTTAAAGTCAGGAAGCATGATTCCTCCTGATTTTTTTTTTTT